>VDFB02320131.1:0-58151 GCA_007258455.2 Sequoia sempervirens
CTTATATGCATCTTATGGGATTAGGGGAGGATGAACACCCTAACCACAAAAATAAGAAGAAACAAAATAAAAAAGGGTCATCTAGTGAAAACCTCCCTGAAGTGCTTCTTGACTCAACAAAAGTAAAAATAAAGGGTGTATCCGACAGTGAAAACCTCAACAAGGCATTGGAGGATGGGGATGCTCATCTTCCCCTTGTGGGAACTCAATTGTCCAAATGATCTTCTATTCTCATTGAAGAAACACATGAAGTAAACTTGGGAACCAAGGATGATCCTAAAATCACATATTTAGCCAAGTCCTTATCAGAAGAGTATTCTCCCATCCTCAATCTGCTCAAAGAGGGAATCATCAATTTTGCATAGACCTATTTAGATATGCTAGGTTTGGATCCCGCTTTAGTTGTACACCATTTGGATGTTCATCCAGATGCTAAACCTATCAAACAAAAACTAAGAAAGATGCATCCCCAGGTGGCTTTTCTTGTCAAGAAAGAGTTGGAGAAACTATTAGAAGTTGGGTTCATAAGACCTATTGACTATTCTAATTGGATATCCAAGATAGTGCATGTGGCCAAGCCAAATGGAAACATCAGGATTTGTACAGATTTCTAAAATCTTAATAAAGCTTGTCCTAAAGATGATTCCCCTACCGAACATTGACATGTTGGTTGACTTAACCACATGATATGAGATGCTATCCCTCATGGATGGTTTCTATGGCTATAATCAGATCAGGATTGCACCAAAAGACCAGCATAAAACTACCTTCACCACTCCTTGGGGCACCTTTTCCTACAATGTCATGCCCTTTGGACTCAAGAATGTAGGGGTAACTTATCAATGTGCCATGACTGCCATCTTCCATGACCTTATTCACATAATAATGAAAGATTATGTTGATGACTTGTTGGGGAAGTCCAAAACAAGAGAAGAACACCCTATGATCCTGAAGAAAATCTTTGAGCGGTTAGAGCACTACAAACTGTGTCTGAATCCAAAGAAATGTGTATTCAGGGTTACATTAGGAAAGCTATTGGGCTTCATCATCTCCATAAGGGGTATAGAGGTAGATCTAGGTAAATTCAAAGCAATCAAGGAAATGCCCCTGCCACGTAATCTCAAGCAATTAAGAACCCTTCAAGGGAAGTTACAGTCCATCAGGTAGTTCATAGCTCAACTAGCTGACAAGTGTTAATCGTTCACCCACCTCTTACAAAAAGATGCCACCTTCAAGTGGGATCCAAAGTGTTAGCAAGGCTTTGAAAAAATTAAAGATTACTTGGCTCATCCACCCATCCTCATGCCTCCTATTCTAGGTAAACCACTTTTGTTGTACATCTCGACTACTTCAGTTGCATTGGGGGCATTATTAGCTCAACATGACGAGTCCTCCAAAGAACACACAATCTACTACTTTAGTCGAACATTAGTGGGCTATTAACTCAACTATTCTCCAATGGAAAAGATCTTCTAGCCATAGTCTTCAGTTCGCAAAAGCTTCGCCATTATATGCTCAATCATCATGTGAAGCTAATATCAAAAGTTGATCCACTCAAGTATTTGTTATCCAGAAATTCTTTGACTGGTCGTATGGCTAAGTGGGTCATGTTACTGAGCGAATTTGATATAGAGTATGTGGACTGTAAGGCAATTAAAGGGAAAGTAATAATAAATCAGTTGGCAGATGCTCCTTTGGTGGATGCCTATCCCTTGGTCACAGAGTTTCTTGATGAAGAAGTCCTCACAGTCACAGAAGTAGCTACATGGACGCTTTATTTTGATGGGTCTTACACACATAACAAAGTTGGTGTAGGTATCTTATTTGTCACCCCACAAGGTGACTACATACCAAAGTCATTCAGGATAGCCTTCCCATGCACAAACAATATAGCAAAGTATGAAGCTCTTATCACCAGTCTTAGGATCGCTATTCAATGGAAGATCACTCGTTTACGAGTCTTTGGCAACTCTTAGTTGATTATCAAACACGTCAATGACAAGTTTTAGACGAAGGATGATAAGTTGTTACCTTACAAACACATGGTGGATGAATTTAAGAAATAATTCACCTTCATCTAGTTTGAACAGATCCCTAAAGTCCAGAATAAGGCATGGGTGATCCCACAAAGCTGGTTTACAATTTCTGGGAGATTCTATTTTTTGTTGAAATCACATATTTTTAGAAAATATAATGATTTAAGCCTTAAAAAGTTCCATTTAAAGCATTCCATTTGAAGAGGGTTTGATCAAACTACCTTAGATCAAACCCCCTTGGATAGAACCCTGCTAGTTTTAAACCATACCTATAATGGAGTCTCCTTTACACCTGTCAAAATGCTGATAAAAAACCACTTTTGATTTACCTTTTGGGGGATCAAATGAATTCATTTAAAATTTATTTTTGTAAGTATGTATTCCTTATTATAAGCTTCCCAAAAAATATAATTTTAAATAAATTTAATTTTATTATTATATTTATTTTTTATTTCTTGTGAATGTTTTTTTCACCGAAAATCAAGCTCTTTGTTCTACATATGTGAAAAAATAGAAGATTTCCAATTTTTTTTTTTTTAAATGATGCAGATATTGAAGTCCTTAATCCAACAAAAAAAAAATTCAATACATACCAATTGTGTTATACGGTCGCTATTTTCGAATCGTAATTGGTTTGACTTCGAAACTTGATTAAGGAAAAAATATTTAATAAAACACTATGAAACCAATTGGAAGCACTAGATATCATAGTTACAAATCTAAATTAAAAAAAAAAAATGAATTTTATCCTTCATGGAAAAAAAAAGTTATGTGTTATACGGTGAGCGTCACTCCTTAAAAATGGTGTTTACTGAAAAAAACTAGTTTTCGAAGGGGATGGAAAACAAAGTTCAATTTGATTCCAAAAATTTTGAAAATAAAATAAAATTATATTCTATAGAAAAAATTTCACAAATCACTAGTTTGCATCATCTTCAAATTCCTCACGGTTTAGTCACTACAGGTGCTCAAAAGTGAGGATTTAGTTAGAAAAAATAAGTTCAGTGTCCAGTTTGGTCAAAAATTGTAAACTAGTATTGTGGGATCACCCGCAGCTGATGCAATGGATACAACTGGTTCCTTGATTGATATGCCTAAGGATTGAACGGACTACGAGTTCCTCATTGAACAAATTTTAATCCTCACATATGATATCCTTGAGAGTGAGATGGTGTGTGACACTATAGGTCCTGAGTCACCATGGTACCATGACATTTACACATACCTTCGTGATAACATCCTACCTCCTGACCTTACACAAAACCAACGTAAATCCTTCATCCAGCGTACGTCCTGCTATACAGTCGTGGGAGATACACTTTATCATTGTGGGTATGATGGAACTCTTCTTAGGTGTATGAGCGAACCAAAAGCTCGCACTACGTTAATTGAGGTACATAGTGGTATTTGTGGGGCTCATTCTAATGGCATGGCCTTAGCCAAAAGGATTCTCAGAGTTGGATATTATTGGCCTACAATGGAGCATGACTCTTGCGAGTTCGTGAAGAAATGCTTACCTTGTCAGCAACATGCGGATTTAATACATGCTACAACACAAGATTTACAACCTATCATTGCACCATGCCCTTTTCTCAATGGGGTTTTGACTTGATCGACAAGATCTACACTCCATCTTCCAACGACCATAATTTCATAATCATTGCCACTGAATACTTCACCAAGTGGGTGGAAGCAATTCCACTCTCTCAAATAACAGGTATTCAAATATCCAAATTCATCCTCTTCCATATTCTCTACAAATATGAAATCCCTTCCACCATCATCACCAATAATGGAAATCCCTTTAAATACCAAGCTATGAAACACCTATGTGAAACCTTTCACATCCAACATCACTGGTCCATGTCCTATTACCCACAAGGTAATGGTCAAGCGGAGGAAACTAACAAAACTTTAATCAAGATCCTTAAAAGGGTGGTCAATAACACTAGTCAAGATTGGCACCTCCATCTCCACCCTGCCCTTTGGGCTTATTGTACATCCATTCTCACTCCCACTAGTGCCACTCCATATTCTCTTGTTTATGGTGTTAATGCCATCTTGTTGATCGAAGTCAAGATCCCATCACTTAGAATATGTTTGAAGAAACTCATAAGTGATGAAGACACTTGGGTTGCACGACTCATTCAATTGGAGCTCCTGGATGAAAAGTGTATCAGGGCCTATAATCACCTTCAAGCATATCAACATCTTCTTAGGAGGAGCTACAACAAGAAAGTTCATCCTTACCAGTTTAATGTTGGTGATCTAGTCCTCAAGGAGAATCAACGTACTCAACAAGATTGAGACAAGAAAGGAAAGTTTGAGGAAAATTGGCTAGGTCCTTATGTTGTCACAGCTAAATATGGATTTGGGGTATATAGGCTTTCTACAATTGAAGGGGAGCCCATAGAGGAGCCTATCAACATCGTGCACCTAAAAAGGTTTTACACCTAAGTCAGTTGGGTTATCCTATCTTGAAAAATACCAAAAAAAGTTAAAAAATTATCAAAAAAGTACAAAATAAAAATCAAAAAAGTCAAAAAATCCAAAAAATAGTAAAGAGAAATAATTTATCCTATGGTGAAAACCACCCTTGGTGGCACCTTGGATAAGTACGTTGGTCAAAACTTGGTAACAAAAACCATTCGTAGAGGGATTAACCATTATCTACCTTGCATCCTAGTTACTTTATGCTTCCATCCATCTTATCCTCACATCCAATCCTAGCATCCTATTCGATCTAGTCCTTTCATCTGTATCTACTTATCTACCGCTTGGTATGTTTTGGTTGAGCATTGGACAATCCTCATCTATTATCTGTAATCCTGAGCTTTTATTCGAATTGCTTTTATCCCATTCTGAGCTTGTGTTGTCTATCCATGTCATCAGTTGGTCTCTCGTCTTCATTTAGGGTCCTTCATCATGTTGGTCCCCATTAGGTCTCATCTTGTCATGTCATTAATAATGAATCTGACTGCATATGCCTTCATGTGGCTGCAGTCCACCCCGACTGCAGCCACTTTACCATTTTTCCTATGGTGAAAACCACCCTTGGTGGCACCTTGGATAAATAATTTGGTCATATAATGGTTAAGATATCGGTTGTCTAGGATTGGAGTATGGAGTCTAGTAAGAGTCCTAGTCTTGCATATCAGACTTATGCTCTCTCCTGCGCTTCGAGCGATCTGGATGATCAGAATCTGAATGGATTTTGCATGTAATTTGAAATAATGTCAAAATAGTATAATTCGAAGGCTTGAATGTTATATTCCACAAAATGGTATCAGAGCCAAGACTTGTGTTATGGCTTTTGAATCTGGATTAAGTTACCAATGTAAAATTGCTCTATTTATCTTTTGTTGCTTTTGTTTCCTTGCTTTCATTGCATTTGTCATTTACGAATACAATGCCTGATGTTGAACAACAAGTCCAAGATACATATACTAGTGTTTATTGTTCATTTGGGTTTGGGACTTTCATCAAAGTAGTCTGTGTAGTTATTGTCATTATTTTGGTTTTGGTTTGGACTTTGGAAAGGCTATTGTCTCCTTAGGTTCTGTCAGCCATTGAAGAATTGAGTTCTGAAAGAATGTAGCTGTCCAGAGTAGCAATCGACCCGTAGTAAGACCATAAATCCTATGTTGATGTAGAAGGACAGGCGTGTGAAGGGTGAGCAGCAAGATGGAAAACGTAGTAGCAAAAAGGTATAGCGAAATCAAGTTCTCATCTCTTCATAATGGCTAGTCAGCGCTCTATGAATGCAAGTAGTTCTCTTTCCTCTGTTATCTACAATCATTTCCAAGATAAGGAAGAACTAGTAGATGAGAATGTCAATTTCAAGTTTCTAGATGTTAAAATTTCTGATTTGTATCTAGAAAAGGGCATAAAAGCTAAAATGATGAATTATGTAAGGCAATCAAAAATAAATCTTAGAGTTTCTGGTGTTGGTATCTGTCCAGTCTATCTTCCCTTTTTGCTCCCTGAAGACATTAAGAGATGGAAAGAAAAAGGTTTCTTTCATGTGCATTTTTCATGGGTTGACATCATATTACATCCTCACTTCAATTATGATATAGGTGCTAAATATTTTGCCAGTCTTATAGATACCCGATGTAGAGTCTGGGATCAAGCCGTTATCGGTCAATTTAGAGGTTTCCTGGTTAAATCCTCGGATGAAGAACAAGGTGGTGATGCTAGATTATCTATTAAACCAAACTTCACCATTAATATTGATGATAAATATGTCCAATCTACATTTTTTTTACTGTTCCAGATAAAAGGCGTTATCCTCCAACTAGATTTTGTGTATGCTACTGTAGGTGGCAAGTGTGTATATAGGTTATTGAATATAGTTTTCCCTCCTTCAAAATTTTTCGCTAGGGTAAGTTATACAGATGTAAATACAAATGTTGATGATTTTGGAAGACATATAGATGCCACTGGCTTCGACATTGGTTTTCCTGTTATAGAAAAACTTATAAACCAATCTCAGCCTAAGTTTCAAGAACTTCTAGTCCCCTCTAGACATATCTTGTCTAAGAAACCCCAAACTCAAAGTCGTAGGCTTGCCAACATAGATCTTAGAGCTCTTCCTGATGAAACTCTATTTCAGCAACCAGAAGCCTCGACTAGTGGATGACCCAACATGTCCCAAAGATCATACTCCATGTCACACAACTTCCCAAGCACATACAATAAACCATACCTTGACTATAATCTTGAAGAATCTTTAGGACCAAGTTAGTTCCCCTATATAAACAGCCATCTATAAATCCTTATCCTTCCTGAGCATCTTTGGCTACACTCTTTGATCTTATCAGTAATCCAAAACTCATGGATAGGCTAGCACGACAGGTTAGTAAAAAAATTTCCCTGACACCAAAAGAACACAAAATAAATCAACAAGGAAAAGGAATCAAGCTCACTAAAATGGGTGAAAGGAATTGTATGATGAAAGAAAAGATGCCTAGATCAAAGCTCCCAAGGGAAGGATCTGAGAAAAAGAGTATATATAAGATGGAATTGAATAACCAAGAACATGAGATCATAGGTTATGAACCTGGTAGATGGCCAACTCCTGAAACCTTCACAATAATCAATTCCAACAAAAGATTGTGGGGAAGATATGAACCATGCCTTCATACAGACCTGGGTAAGAAACAAAAGAACTCTAAAGCCCAAAGAAATTGGATGGCGCAATGGATGATTTCTAAGCAAGATAATTTAGATGACATGGCAGTAGATGTTAGATTTTCTGGAGATTTAGCATTAAAAGTTGTAAATAAGTTAGATATTGTCTCTAAAGACCAACAAAAGGCTTTTACTTTTGTTTAAAATGTTGAACATTATTGTTCTACTCTGTCTAATGACGTAACAAGTGTTAGCTATACTGTAAATGAAGTCCACAAAAGTGTGAAGACAATTATCTCCACACAGCAACATCAGGACAACTACCTTACCCATATTATGATGACCAAGAGAACAATGAGACTGCAAGAAAAGTCAATGACTTAGAAAATAAAACCCTCTTAGATTCTATTGCCAAGAAACTTGAAAAAGTAAGGATGCTCACAAAAAAGATAAGAATATCCCAAACTGGTAAGGATAGTTCAGAAGAAGAAGACAGAGAGAAAAAAGGAAAATCTGTGGAACAACCTCACAAACACAAGAAGGTTATGATTCAGAGAAAAAAGCCTCTTCACTTAGAAGAAGATAAGGCTTCAAATTCTAGAAAACCTTCACACAAGCCAACCCCTTATGTTCCCATGCCAAAAATTAAGGAACATACTCTGGCCAATAAAGAAGAACCATTAAAAGATTGGCTTGCATAATTGGGAGTCAATGAAGAACAAGAAGAACTAGTTTATATGGATGAACCTGGTTGTGCCAATAAAGAGTCTGATGTTGAGTCTTTTGATGTAAATACTTTAGTTGTTTCTGAAAGTTCGAGTGATTCTGATTCTTCTATAGATAATGGTTTTGAAGAAATAAATCTAGATTTTTCTGAATATAAGCAAATTGAAGAGAAAGAACCATGGGAATCATTGAAGAAGCTAACCATGGATATTGAGATGCAAGAACCAGAAATAGAAAATCTCAAGCCTGAACAAATGAGACCATATGCTTCCAATGGTTACATTCTGAACATTGATAAGCTGGTAAATCCCTATGAAGTAATTTGTACCTAGACTGATACATTGGAGAACATGTTTGAAAGAAGCAGTTCATGGACAGAACCAACAAAAGTTCTTTATGCAGTAAGGCTTATGTCTGAAAATTTGAGAAATTGGTGGAACAATCTACTAGATCAGGGACCAATGCCCAAAAACATCCCAACTCAACCAACAAAACCAATTTTAGTAGATCCAAAAAATCTGGGAAAAGATGACATCTTTCAAGCAGGTTTTGATGAATTTAAATGGTTATTAACTGATCTTTTTTGTGATGATATTTCAAATCAAGCCTTAGAAGCCAATAAAATCCTGCAATCCATGAAGCTAAAAAATCTATCTAAGTTTGATGAATACAATTGTATGTTTGAATCTTACATGGTTGCAACTGACAAGATGCATGACCTAACCACAAAACAATATTATTTGAATTCTCTTCCTTGTGGTCTAGGGGCTTGGGCTCAAGATTATATCATCAGAAAAGAACATAAACAGCTTGATGATGTAAGCTTTCCAACAATTAAAAGATTAATAAGGTATAAGTTGGAAAAGCAGTGTTTATTAGGAGCCTTGCAGCTTAATGAGGAATACAACTATACATGTAACTTGAAATAATTATGTGATCTTTCTCCTATAAATCAGCTAAAATATTTTCAACAGTTGAAACAGTTCAAAAAAGGTGGTTGCGGCAGAAAATGCAGATGCAAAAGGTGTTCAAGAAATAAGTATCATGAAGGAGAATACACCTTTAAGCGCAACAAACATGGTAAGTATGGTTACAAAAAGAAATATAGGGAAGTTCCCTATAAAAGAAGAAAGTTTCACAAAACACCACCATACTTGCTAAAGAAAAGAAATAATAAGGTCCCCAAAGGAATCAAATGTTTTATTTGTAAAGGACCACACTATGCTACTAACTGTCCCAAGAAGTTAAATCCTGGAACAAAGATTTATGCAATGTTTGAATGTAATAATCCAGAATGGGAAGTTATTGATAGTAGCAATATTTCTGATCTACAAGATTTGTACGAATTAGTTAAAGTTGTTCCTCATTCTAGTTTTATGCTAAAATTCCAAGATGTCAAAGATTGATACAAACATATGCAAAATTTGTCTGATCCTGAACCAGAAAGTTCAGATCCTGATGAGGATTTCCTCATCTCTCTTCTTAAAGACACTTTACAGGATCTTAAGGTCAAAATACAGATTGAAAAATCGAAAGATCCTTACAAGATGGCAGGAACAAAAGAAGAAAGAAAAAAAGCTTTCCACCAACATTTAGCAAAACTCAAAAGCTTAGAATCAGATAAAGCAGAGGTGGAAAAACAACTCAAGTTGCAGAAGAAACCCTCCAAAGGGATTGATAAAGATATTGACCATGGATATAAAATTCCTCCATGGCAAAGAAAAGATAAAGCATCCTCCTCCAAATCTTCTTCTAAATCAAAAGCTTCTAATACAGATACTGATATAATTGCAATCTTTAAGAAATTTGATCTTTTAATGGATGATGTTGCAGAATTAAAAAGATGGCTAAAAACCCAACAAAAGGAGATCAGAAATTTCTCTGCCTAGGTTGGAGAAATCAAAGATATTTTATTTAAAGTAGATCAACAAGCTGAGTCTGATAAAGAAGCTACCCAAGAAGAAGAAGCAGAAAGCAGCAATAGCAACACCAATAGTCTCATTGATTCTGAATCAAGCCAATCCAATTTTATGGCTTATTACCAAACATTATTTTTGAATCAAAAAGTTGAGTCTGATAAAGAAGCTACCCAAGAAGAAGAAGAAGCAAAAAGCAGCAACAACAACACCAATATGGATTTTTGCTGCTATGTTTTCCAATTATGGCTTTTCAGTCTAGATTATCAATGTAAATGGAATCAAAATACCACATGGTAATCTAGTATTTTGAATGTAGACCTGCAATTTATTCAATTACATCATCCAAATTTTTCGATCCTTAACCTAAAATAAAGCCATATCCTTATCATATATAACCTTAATTATTATATATAACCTTATTATATATTCCGCTAAATAAATAGAGCAAATGTTTATAGTTATTCAGAAAGCAACAGCAACACCAATAGTCTCATTGATTTTTAATCAAGCCAATCCAATTTTATGGCTTATTACCAAAAATTATTTTTGAATCAAAAAGTTGAGTCTGATAAAGAAGCTACCCAAGAAGAAGAAGCAGAAAGCAGCAACAACAGCACCAATATGGCTTTTTGCTGCTATGTTTTCCAATTATGGCTTTTGAATCTGGATCATCAATGTAAACAGAATCAAAATACCACATGGTAATCTAGTAAATTTGAATGTAGACCTGTAGGTTATGGCTTTTGAATCTAACATGTAATTGTATTGTAGAGGATTTTGAATCTGGTAACTTAATCCAGATTCAAAAGCCATAAAATTGGATTGGCTTGATGTAAGCTCTGATACCATTTTGTAGAATCTTACATTCAAGCCTTCAAATTATACTATTTTGACATTATTTCAAATTACATGCAAAATGCATTCAGATTCTGATCATCAAGATCGCTCGAAGCACAGGAGAGAGCATAAGTCTGATATGCAAGATTGGAAATCTTACTAGACTCTAGACTCCAATCCTAGACAACCGATGCCAAGAATGAGGCATCCTCAACAATTTAAAAGAGAGGCTGAGCTTGTAACCTCATGGAAAATTACAATCAATTTGGAATCTGTCCATACATTTTTGACACGCGTCCCACTATCCTTCCGCACTATGGAGAAGACAGTTGTTAGGCAGTTTTCCATAAACACGAACATAATGGAGAAAAGACAATCACTTTTAATACACTTCTAAGTGCGAAGGGTCCACTTAACACCCATAAGTGGCTACAAGGATCTTTCTTTTTAGACAGGGTTGCGTCTTGTTGTCACTTCTTAACGTGGGTGACATCACGACACAAACAAGCCCATGTGCTAGCCATCATAATGGTATCAGATCTAATAATTGATCTGGTAACTCTTGGTAAACTCGTACCCAGTCTTCGGACTTGAGGTTAAAGGCATAGTCAATTTGAACTACATAGTCTTGGGAGTAGGCTTGGTCTAATTCAACTCTTCTGGCAAGGAGTGCTAGTTTAAGTTTTATCTTCATGTTTTCAATTTTCACTTCTACTCTCCATCTGGCTTCAAGAGGATACAGTTCGATTCTTGGGAAGTGGTATCCTGTTCGAGGATAATGCACCAAATATTGAATCATGCAGTCATACATTATTCTTTTGAACTGGGGATACAATAAATTCAAGAATTCTTCCATGTCAGGATTAAATCTCACACCAACAATATCAACATATTTTTCAAATGTATCTTGATCAAAACTTATGCTAGTGATGAAACCAAATTTTGGACCTTTTAACAGATTCATTTTACTCTGTTTTGACCAATTCATGCCAAACAAACCTTTGATGTGGATGTGAACGGAGTTATTTCCACACCAATACATGACTAGAGCTCTAGCTAATCCAATGGATTCTTTAAACTCCTCTTCTTCATCTGAATCTATTAATCCTTGACCATGATAATAATGAATCTGGGTTTTCATCTCCAGAAGCCATTTATTTAGAAAGTAAGATTCCAACAAAATTATGACTATCTCTTTAGGAAGAGTTGGAAGACTAATCATACTTCCATTACCAAAATTTACCATATACATGGTGATACCATATGGTCTATACCAATCTTGAGCAATATCCTTATTTGGATTTTTCTTGAGCAGGCTTCTCATGGCTTGACTGTCAGTTCTTACAGTGAATTTTACTGGCTTGCAGAAGATTTTAAAATTTTCTATCCCTTTTTTTTACTGCAAGTATCTCTTTCGCATAAATGTGATATCTTATTTATGTGTTTGTAAAAGTACCATAATGATAGCTGCATATGTTTTGTTTCCCATTTCCTTCCTCTTGCATCAACACAAGAAACCAGGTGTTGTCAGATGCATCGGTATACAAAAACAGAGGTAAGTCAGAAGCAGGAGTTTGTAGTGAGGGAAAATGTTGACATTTTCCTTTGATTCTCTAGACTGCTTCTGTAGCTTCTAAAGACCATCCTTCTTTTCCTTCTTTTAAATGAGATTGAATGACTCAAAAATCTTTAGCTAGTCCTTTATAGAAAGGAGAGACATAATTTAGACATCCCAAAAATCTCTGAATTTGCTTCTTTCCTGAAGAATGTCAGGAAGTTCTTGAATGCGTTGTAGGATGTGAGGTTGAAGTTGAACCTTGCCATTGTTAAGATTTAAGACAAGGAAATCAATTTGACTTTGTCCAATTACCATTTTCTTAGCTATTAAACATATTCCATGTTTTCTGATGTCTGCATAAAGTTCTTCAAGATGCTATAAATGATCAGTAACTGAATCAAAAAATATGAGAATATCATCAATGTAAACAACACAAAAATCTTTCAAATGCCTCAGAGCTTGATCCATGCATCGCTAAAAATATACAGGAGTTGTGAATAAACCAAAGGGAATAATGTTCCATTCATACAATCCTTGAGGGACTGAAAAGGCTATTTTATATCTGTCTGATTCTTTTACCTTAATCTTCCAAAAGCCTGATTTACAGTCAAACTTGGAGAAAACTTTCTTAGTGGCAGCCCTTCTGATTAAATCAGTGCTAAATGGAATAGGATAGCTAAATGGAAGGATAATGTCATTGAGAGGCTTGTAATTGATACAAAGTCTCTTTTTACCTCTTACCTGTTCAGCTCTTTTGTTTACCAAAAATGTTGGACATGCAAATGGACTCTTGCTAGGGCGGATGAAGTGTCCATCCAGTAATTCTTTGAGTTGTTCGTCCATTTCTTTTGTCTCTTTTGGACTCATCAAATAGGCAGGTTCATGTGGTATGACTGATTGACATTCTGGCCTTATTTGTATTTTGCATTCCTCGTGATCCTGGGACCAAAACTGCAATGGGTTCATACTGCAACAATTTGTTTCATATCTCTGTCTGATTTCATTAAACACATCAGGTGTCTTTTCTGCTAATTCTTTGACTGATTCATTTTGTTTCTTTTTTCCACTATTCTCAAACTTATGATTCACAATTTTAAGTGTTGGGATTTCAACCTAGCCATCTTCATGCCTCAGAGATATTTTGTGCTTCCAGAATTGAAGAGGCTCATATTTGGTTAGAAACAAAAATCCTAGCAGAACATCATCTTCAAGATCATTATATTCGATGAAATCAGTGATGAACATTTTGCCCATTATTTCTATATGAACATCTTGTGCATACCTGCCCATCTGAATCTGTTCTCCATTTATTGCATAACTGTGTGGAAGCTCAGGTCTTTCTTTCCAGAATTCTGGAGGAATTACATTGGTTTTGGCCAATGAACGTGAGGAACCTGTATCCACAAATGCATCTAATGGAATTTTCTTATATCCTGGAAAACACAAATTTATTCTGACATAATTACCATTGTTAGCAAGTAATAAAGAGCATGATTTTTCTCTTGTTTTCTCAATGAGACTATTGGTGCTGCTACTGCTACTTTCTACTTCTTCTTCTTGGGTAGCTTCTTTATCAGACTCAGCTTATTGATCTGCTTTAAATAAAATATCTTTGATTTCTCCAAACTCGACGGAGAGATTTTTGATCTCCTTTTGTTGGGTTTTTAACAATCTTTTTAATACTGCAACATCATCCATTAAAAGATCAAATTTCTTAAATATTGCAATTATATCAGTATCTGTATTGGAAGCTTTTGATTTAGAAGAATATTTGGAGGAGGATGCTTTATCTTTTCTTTGCCATGGAAGAATTTTATATCCATGGTCAATATCTTTATCAATCCCTTTGGAGGGTTTCTTCTGCAACTTGAGTTGTTTTTCCACCTCTGCTTTATCTGATTCTAAGCTTTTGAGTTTTGCTAAATGCTGGTGGAAAGCTTTTTTTCTTTCTTCTTTTGTTCCTGCCATCTTGTAAGGATCTTTTGATTTTTAAATCTGTATTTTGACCTTAAGATCCTGTAGAGTGTCTTTAAGAAGAGAGATGAGGAAATCCTCATTAAGATCTGAACTTTCTGGTTTAGGATCAGACAAATTTTGCATATGTCTGTATCGATCTTTGACATCTTTGAATTTTAGCATAAAATTGGAATTAGGAACAATTTCAACTAATTCGCACAAATCTTGTAGATTAGAAATATTGCTACTATCAATAACTTCCCATTCTACATTATTATATTCAAACATTGCATAAATCTTTGTTCTAGGATTTAACTTCTTGGGACAGTTAGTAGCATAGTGTGGTCCTTTACAAATAAAACATTTGATTCCTTTGGGGACCTTATTGTTTCTTTTCTTTAGCAAGTATGGTGGTGTTTTGTGAAACTTTCTTCTTTTATAGGGAACTGCCCTATATTTCTTTTTGTAACCATACTTACCATGTTTGTTACGCTTAAAGGTGTATTCTCCTTCATGATACTTATTTCTTGAACACCTTTTGCATCTGCATTTTCTACTGCAACCACCTTTTTTGAACTGTTTCAACTGTTGAAAATCTTTTAGCTGATTTATAGGAGGAAGATCACATAATTCTTTCAAGTTACATGTATAGTTGTATTCCTCCTTATTGAGCTACAAGGCTCCTCATAAACACTACCTTTCCAACTTATACCTTATTAATATTTTAATTGTTGGAAATCTTATATCATCAAGTTGCTTATGTTCCTTTCTGATAATATAATCTTGAGCCCAAGCCCCTACACCACAAGGAAGAGAATTCAGACAATATTGTTTTGTGGTTAGGTCATGCATCTTGTCAGCTGCAACCATGTAAGATTCAAACATACAATTGTATTCATCAAACTTAGCTAGATTTTTCAGCTTCATGGATTGCAGGATTTTATTGGCTTCTAAGGCTTGATTTGAAATATCATCACAAAAAAGATCAGTTAATAACCATTTAAATTCATCAAAACCTGCTTGAAAGATGTCATCTTTTCCCAGATTTTTTGGATCTACTAAAATTGGTTTTGTTGGTTGAGTTGGGATGTTTTTGGGCATTGGTCCCTGATCTAGTAGATTGTTCCACCAGTTTCTCAATTTTCCAGACATAAGCCTTACTGCATAAAGAACTTTTGCCAGTTTCGTCCATGAACCGCTTCTTTCAAACATGTTCTCCAATGTATCGGTCTAGGTACAAATTGCTTCATAGGGATTTACCAACTTATCAATGTTGAAAATGTATCCACTAGAAGCATATGGTCTCATTTGTTCAGGTTTGATATTTTTTGTTACTGGTTCTTGCATCTCAATATCCATGGTTAGCTTCTTCAATGATTCCCATGGTTCTTTCTCTTCAATTTGCTTATATTCAGAAAAATCTAGATTTATTTCTTCAAAACCATTATCTATAGAAGAATCAAATCACTCAAACTTTCAAAAACAACTAAAGTATTTACATCAGAAGACTCAACATCAGACTCTTTATTGGCACAACCAGGTTCATCCATATAAACCGGTTCTTCTTGTTCTTCATTGACTCCCAATTCTGCAAGCCAATCTTTTAATGGTTCTTCTTTGTTGGCTAGAGTATGTTCCTTAATTTTTGGCATGGGAACATGTGGGGTTGGCTTGTGTGAAGGTTTTCTAGAATTTGAAGCCTTATCTTCTTTTGAGTGAAGAGGATTTTTTCTCTAAATAAAAACCTTCTTGTGTTTGGGAGGTTGTTCCACAAATTTTCCTTTTTTCTCTCTGTCTTCTTCTTTTGAACTATCCTTACCAGTTTGGGATACTCTTATCTTTTTTGTGAGCATCCTTACTTTTTCAAGTTTCTTGGCAATAGAATCTAAGAGGGTTTTATTTTCTAAGTCATTGACTTTTCTTGCAGTCTCATTGTTCTCTTGGTCATCATAAATATGGGTAAGGTAGTTGTCCTGATGTTGTTGTGTGGAGATAACTGTCTTCACACTTTTGTGGACTTCATTTACAACATAGCTAATACTTGTTACATCATTAGACAGAGTAGAACAATAATGTTCAACATTTTTAAGAGAAGTAAAAGCCTTTTGTTGGTCTTTAGAGACAATATCTAACTTATTTACAGCTTCTAATGCTAAATCTCTAGAAAATCTAACATCTACTGCCATGTCATCTAAATTATCTTGCACAAAAATCATCCATTACGCCATCCAATTTCTCTGGGCTTCAGAGTTCTTTTGTTTCTTACCCAGGTCTATATGAAGGCGTGCTTCATATCTTCCCCACAATCTTTTCTCAGAATTGATTACTGTGAAGGTTTCAGGAGTTGGCCATCTACCAGGTTCATAACCTATGATCTCCTGTTCTTGGTTATTCAATTCCATCTTATATATACTCTTTTTCTCAGATCCCACCCTTGGGAGCTTTGATCTAGGCATCTTTTCTTTCATCATACAATTCCTTTCACCCATTTTAGTGAGCTTGATTCCTTTTCCTTGCTGATCTGTTTTGTGTTCTTCTTTTGGAGTCAGGGCAATTTTTTTACTAACCTGTCGTGCTAGCCTGTCCATGAGTTCTGGATTACTGCTAAGATCAGAGAGTGTAGCCAAAGATGCTCGGAAGGATAAGGATTTATAGATGGTTGTTTATATAGGGGGAACTGACTTGGCCCTAAAGATTCTTCAGGATTATAGTCAAGGTATGGTTTATTAGATGTGCTTGGGAAGTTGCGTGACATGGAGTATGATCTTTGGGACATGCTGGGTCATGCACTGGTCGAGGCTTTTGGTTGCTCAAATAGAGTTTCATCAAGAAGAGCTCTAAGATCTATGTTGGAAAGCCTACGACTTTGAGTTTGGGGTTTCTCAGACAAGATATGTCTAGAGGGGACTGGAAGTTCTTGAAACTTAGGCTGAGATTGGTTTATAAGTTTTTCTATAACAGGAAAACCAATGTCAAATCCAGTGGCATCTATATGTCTTCCAAAATCATCAACATTTTTATTTGCATCTATATAAATTACCTCGGTGGAAAATTTTGAAGGAGGGAAAACTGTATTCAATAACCTATATACACACCTGCCACCTACAGTAGCATACACAGAATCTAGTTGGAGGATAACGCCTTTTATCTGCAACAGTAGACAAAATGCAGATTGGACATATTTATCATCAAGATTAATGGTGAAGTTTGGTTTAATAGATAATCTAGCATCACCACCTTGTTCTTCATTAGAGGATTTAACTAGGTGACCTCTAAATTGACCGATAACGTCTTGATCCCAGACTCTACATCGGGTATCTATAAGACTGGAAAAATATTCAGCACCTATATCGTAATTGAAGTGAGGATGTAATATGATGTGAACCCATGAAAAATGCACATGAAAGAAACCTTTTTCTTTCCATCTCTTAATGTCTTCAGTGAGAAAAAAGGGAAGATAGACTGGACAGATACCAACACCAGAAACTCTAAGATTTATTTCTGATTGTCTTACATAATTCATCATTTTAGCTTTTATGCCCTTTTCTGGATACAAATATGAAATTTAACATCTGGAAACTTGAAATTTCCATTCTCATCTACTAGTTCTTCCTTATCTTGGAAATGATTGTGGATAATAGAGGAAAGAGAACTACTCTCATTCATAGAGCACCAACTAGCCATTATGAAGAGATGAGAACTTACTTGATTTCGCTAGACCTTTTTGTTGCTACGTTTTCCGTCTTACTGATCACCCTTCACATGCCTGTCCTTCGGCTTCAACACAGGATTTATGGTCTTATTGTGGGTCCATAGCTACTCTGGACAGCTACGTTCTTTCAGAACTCAATTCTTTAATGGCTGACAAAACCTAAGGAGACAATAGCCTTTGCAAAGTCCAAACCAAAACCAAAATAATGACAATAACTACATAGACTTGCTTTGACGAAAGTCCCAAACCCAAATGAACAATAAACACTAGTATATATATCTTGGACTTGCTGTTCAACATCAGGCATTGTATTCATAAATGAAAAATGCAATGAAAGTAAGGTAACAAAAGCAACAAAAGATAAATAGAGCAATTTTACACTGGTACCTTAATCCAGATTCAAAAGCCATAACACAAGTCTTGGCTCTGATACCATTTTGCGCAATATAACATTCAAGCCTTCAAATTATACTATTTTGACATTATTTCAAATTACATGCAAAATGCATTCAGATTTTGATCATCCAGATCGCTCGAAGCGCAAGAGAGAGCATAAGTCTGATATGCAAGACTGGGACTCTTACTAGACTCAAGACTCCAATCCTAGACAACCGATATCTTAACCATTCGTAGAACTATGGTTAAAACCACGCTTGGTGGCACCTTGGATAAATAATTTTAGAAATTGACTCTTTACTGGAAATAGTAAAGAGAAATAATTTGTCCTCTGGTGAAAACCACCCTTGGTGGCACCTTGGATAGGTATGTTGGTGAAAACCTGGTAATAGAAACCATTCATAGAGGGCTTAACCATTATCTACCTTGCATCCTAGTTACTTTATGCTTCCATCCATCTTATCCTCACATCCAATCCTAGCATCCTATTTGATCTAGTCCTTTCATCTGTATCTACTTATCTACCACTTGGTATGTTTTGGTTGAGCATTCGACAATCCTCATCTACTATTTGTAATCCTGAGCTTTTATCTGAATTGCTTTTATCCCATTCTGATCTTGTATCATCAGTTGGTCTCTTGTATTCATTTAGGGTCCTTCATCATGTTGGTCCCCATTAGGTCTCATATTGTCATGTCATTAATAATGAATTTGACTGCATATGCCTTCATGTGGTTGCAGTCCACCCCGACAGATATCCTTGTTAGTTTTTAGTATCTAGAATAGTATGGTCTACAAATTGACTAGGATTTTCCCCTTGGGATTTTTTCCATCTTTTCATTTTCGGTCATCCCTCCTTCGTCTATCTAGTTTTGTCTTTTGTTATTATTCCTTTTCGAACTATGTTGCCCCTGCATTTTCACGTAGGAAAGGTCAAACATTTGATCCACCCCCGAGGGATTTTGACCATCTAGTCTTTCTCATCCATTTTCATCTCCATCATCCTCTTTCCACTTTATCCATGGTATTTTATCAAACTATGAGGGCTCTGTGCTTTCATGTAGGCAAGGCTAATCTTTGATCAGGCCCCAAGCCCTTAGGTCTTTAGGGTGTGTCGGTCTTGTGTCTTTTGTCGTGTGTCTTGTGTCATGTTGTTGAATATGTCCCTGCCTAGCTGGTTCTTAATAAACAAACTAGTATCATGAGGTTCAATTAGTTGTGAGTATCCTAAGTCATGTTGATCACTTAGTTTAGTCTGCATCTTTGGTCTTAACAAGATGCATCCTTCCTACACCATACCACATCAATCTCATAATGTTCCATGGTTTCCCAGCCAACTGCAATAAAAACATCACAAAGGGACTAGAGGTGAGGAAAGAAAGAGAGAATAGATGGGTGACCATCCCAAGAATCTAACCAAAAAAGAGCTTGTGACCCCGAATAACAGATCCAAAAAAGTGCATGCTTAATCAACTGCACCCCCACTTTCAAAGTGTTCCAAATCATAGAACCACTCCCTTCCAGAGGATAGCGAGGAACCTAAAAAGAAGTAACACCCGTAAGATATGTGATGGGATGGTTGGGCAGGAGGATAGAGGACAAGATTTTTAGTGCTTCTTCCATCAAAAATAGTCATGTCCCCTGATCGACATCCAATGTAAGCATCTATTGTAGTTAACCATGGCCTACCTAAAATAATTAGATACCCTCCTAATGTAGCTTTAGGGGAAAGGATCGTGAAATATGTTGGATATTTCCAAGAGTCTAGAGAAACAACAAGGTCTTCTACTATACCATCTGGTTTGACAATGGAACTGCTAGCAAGCTGCAAGACAGTAGGAGTAGGTCTCATATTTGTAACATTTAGTTGTTGTAGGATCTTATTCATCACATTGATCGTTGCTCCCAAGTCTATTAGAGCATTCTTTACGTGGATTCCATTGATGATGAATCCAACTACAGGACTACCTAGGTCAGTATATTTGGGAAGAGTGACTTTCCCAAGCATGATATCTGCCAACTGTCCCACAACATGAACGGTAGTGGGGTCCTTTTCCCTCCTTGGCTTTTTGAGACATTCTTCCTTGATTGCCTTACTATATATGGGGACATCTTTTATGGCCTAGAACAAGGGTATCTTGAAACATATGTATTTCAACTGATCCAGAGTATCAAAGGTTGTTTCTTCCTTCTCTTCCTTTTGTTTAACCACTTCTAACTTTTGAGGAAATGGTGGGTCTTGATTAGACTATTGAACTGGTTTAGGATTCTTAGGCACACTTGACTGAACAAGGACATTTTGATGCTCCTCTTCTTCCACGGGAAGCTCTGTGATAATAGGAGTGGAAGGAGATGGCAAAGTGGTTCCTAAATGCAAATGAATATCACTCACACTCATAGTATATGTAGGAAACTAGTTAGGATCTGCATAGTAGACTGGCTATTGTTGTGGTTTGTTATTTGGGTTAGGTGTGGGTTGAGCTAGTAACTGAGTAGGTCTAGGTGTGCTAGAGATTGAGCTAGGAGGAGGCATTATGGTAGGTTGTTGAGGCTGTGGAGGTGGTTGGATGTAACTAGCTGCTTGGTTTGGCCATTTTTGTCCTCCCCTCCATTGGGATGTCTATTGCCAGTTTCCTGGAGGTTGCTGCCAATTCCCTTGGAATTGCTTCCACTGGGGTAGAGAGCTTTGGTAATTGGGCCAAGTATTTGGAGGGTTGTTCCAAGGCTGAGGTGGATAGCCTCTAAAGTTTGATGGGTATGGGGGTTGCCATTAATTACTAGATGCATAAGAATTCAAATAAGGTCCACTTAAAGATAATGGATCTGGTGGCATACCTTGTCTTGGAGCCCATGATATTCTTTGTGCAATGTAGTAAAATTGATCATCATCACCCTAGATTGGCTTGAATTCTAGTGGAATCTACTTGCCGTCAATTTTGGCTACCATTTTACATCTATAATCCTTCTTTTATCTACAATAAGGATAATATTCTGCCAACATTGCCTCTACCTCCTCATGTTTCATCTTTTCTTGAAGTGTATCTAGTTGAGTAGCCATATTGTTTATGATATCCTACTTGAAATATGCCATCAATTGAGTGATTTCCATCATTGAAACTCCATTAGTGGAGGATTTACCCATAGAATATTGATAACCTCTTCCTTTCTTTAGAGCTACCCTAGAATAATTCTGACATATCTTCTTAATATCATTCAAGGGAACTTGGGTGATATTTCCTCCTCTGACCAGGTCCAGAGCATCAATGTAATTTTCATTGATCCCTCTGAGGAAGAGCAACTTTTGAGAATTTTCATTGAGTGCATGATGTGGAGATTACTGCAGATAAAACAAGAACCTTGAAATATAGTCCTCCAAACTTTCATCTTCCTTTTGTTGCATTCTAAAGATATCATCTCCTCTCATATCACTGCCCCTACAATATTCTTTATAATTCTCAAGAAACTTTGTTTTCATATCATCCCAAGTCTCCACAGTATTCCTACCTAAGCTCATAAACCATCTTAATGCAACTTCTTTCAAGGTAGTAGGAAAAAATTTAAGCCTATGAGCATCAGTGGTGTAATCATAGCTTCTGTAGAGGATATCAAACTCAAACAAGAAAGTGTCAGGGTCCTCTGCTACAAGCCAATAGAACTTAGGAAGAACTAAAGTAGGGATGTTCTTGAGATTATCAACTTCATTCTGATGGGTGATAGCAAATGGAAAAGATGCTTGGTTAGGTCTATTTGGATTTGCACCAGCCATATTTGCTTGATGGAGTGCCAAAGCAAATGAATTCTCAATCAGGTTTTGGGTAGCTTGGTCTTCAAAGGAAGTTTCAGAACTAGTCAAATTGGGAAATGCATCAGCAAAAGGATTTGCCTCTTCTTCTTCTTCATCTCTTGGCAAATTTTGAAACTCAACTAGCTGGTTATTAGGATTAGGGTCATTAGGAAGGAATCTCCCATGAGCATCTCTTCTCCTGTCTCTATGCATGTGGTATTAACTCAATATCAGCCAACTCACACAAAGAATTGGTGAAAGAATAGCAGATCACTACTTTTATCAAATGAACGGTATGCTAGGAACAAACTTTAGAGGTACTAAAACAAGAAAGAAACTAGAAATGACTCCAAAGACTTCCTAGTTTGACACCATCCCTAACAACGATGCCAAAAATGGTGGCCTCCTCTAATGGTTCAATAACTAAGCCCTTAAAGCTATAACTTAGAGATTATATATCTGCACTAAGCAGTTATTTTGCTCATCATGAAGGTTCGTTTCATTTTCAACCCAGGGATGTGAACTTGAAATGGGTCAGCACTGTCTATGCACTAGGACTCAACTGTAGTCATCCTTATCCTATAACTGAAAGGAAATAGTATTAAAAATAAATTGCTTAACAGGAATTAACATAAGTACTGAGCATGAATCAACAACTCAATTGAGCATCAACAATTGAATTGAAATGGATGATAGAAATAGAAATATCAGCAAACAGATAGTAAGTTACTCTATCTGCCTTGGCTGCAGGAATAGACACAAACAAGAGTTCCAATGGTTGCAAGAACATACAACTACTAAGACTGCAACTAATTACTGAATAAAAAAGTAACTACTAAACTGAATGGATGGAATTATCACCAAGTGGGCCCCCTTGAATGAGTCTTCCCTAAGCTGACTCAGGTGCAACAAATCAAAATATCATTTTATTCATTGAAAACATGATTTCATCATATTAGCAATATGACTATATTACTTGAAATTGAAAATGCAAGTACAATATTAGAACATCCAACCTTGTGAAAAGGGACATTTGATCATTATTTATAGAGGGAAAACTTCTAATTAACCCTAATTAACTAGGCACTCGACTCCAACATAATAGGACGCCATTTATTGAAAGCATGAAAAAGAGGGAGGAGGTTATGCATGCGCCAGATTTAGTCAAACCAAACTTTCCTCAATGAGGATCTAGCACAACAATGCCTCCTAGATTTTCTCAACTAACAGACATGATCATTTAAAAGGTAAGTTACAATTTCCACATGAGCTGGGAGTTTCCCTCCATTGACCTCTTTAATGACCATCTTTTTGACTTCTTTAGCAACTGGCCAACTGGCATGAACTTCTTCCACCTCACAAGCTTCATTTATATCTGCATCTTAATGTGAACTTGCATAATGACATTAGCATGCACAAAACAATTGTATATACATAATCACCTTAGAATAACATTCATTCAATCACATGTAAAATTAATATAGATATATCACATAGCAAGTTAATACTATCAAAAGCCACAAGGATAAGTTCATGCCCAAGGTTCATAAATTTAGGGAAATAAGATAGAGAGTGTCAATAACTAGGTGCTAATGTCCCATAGTAATAACAACAAACATATGATAAACCCTATAAAAAATGAGTCATTATTTGGACTCATCAAGACCATTTGCAAAAGTTGCAAGTGTCAACCACCTTTGGTTGACTTATCTCTTATTCTTTTATGAATTCCCAATATTTCAATTGAGATTCTTTGTATATATGCAAACTTTATAGTAATGTTTCCAGTATAGTTTTTGGTTTTTTGCTCTGGTATATGACTCAAGGGGAGTCAATCCATTCTTTTCAATCTGTATAATATGCTTACATTTCTTAGGGGGAGCTCTGGTGAAGTCATAACTGTTGTACATGTGTCCTTTTCCCTTGATGCCAAAGGGGGAGAATATTTTGGAAGGTGTTTTGGAGATTTTGGCATGTTGCCATCAATGACAAAGGGGGAGATTGTTGGAAGTTTGGAGAGATTGTCATTGATGTTGTTGTTTGGCAACATGAGAATGGAAGGTACATAACGATGTGTTGCAGTGTTTTCATTGATATCAACATTGTAACTTATGTGAAGATTTTAGTTGTAGATCATTTTGATTAGTTCTAATAGTTTTTGAGTTATTGAGGAAGATATTCTTGCATAGTGGTTTGGTCTGATAAAGATAGTTGTAATGGGAAATTGCCTAATTTTCAATTTTATGTATATAGTTTTATAGTGTGCTAGTTTTTGGGTTTGCACCACTCTACAAATGAAGATTTCACTTTGTGATTCTAACATAATTTTGGTGGATGTTAGATGTATCAGATTCTAATATTTCATCATGTTTTTACAAGTGGTTTGAAAGTCATGAGTAACAGAGTTCAACTGACAAATTATAGTGATTTTATGTACAGTGTAGTGTGGGAGATTCTGCACGTCTTTGCAAATGATTTTTTAACTTTGTGCTCTTGAAGATAAGTTGTTAGATGTTAGGATAGTATGGATTCCAGTTGGCATTGAATTTTGAGGTCCATGTGTCAAGATGTGGATACAAAGTTGAAGGTTTTTGCTATTAGGTCTTATGTTGTGCTGACCTAACAAGTTTGATGTTGTGTGAAGGTTAAGTAAGTATTGCGGTCTTATGTGGGATCAATTATAGGTCCATGCCGACCTATTACAAGTTGTTTTGAGATTTTAATTGTAGAAAATTGTATGTATGAAAGTTTTGGAGCTGACAAGTTATGATTTAGGTGTTGCATCTAATTAGGCCAACCTAAATGATGCTACATTTGATGTCGATATATATGTTAGATCTTTTTGCTATTTTTGATAGATGAAATGAATATATGATGTGTGTTGTGAATGTTCTACATGTGAATATCATCATAGTAGAGTGAAGTTAAGTTGTGAATGTTGAGTTGAAGATCAAAGTTGTGTGAATGAAGAGCAAGGCAGAGTGTTGAGTCAAAATCAAATAAAGTTTGTTTATTGTGCTTCAATGTAACTGTATTTATGCATATTTTAGATGCAATTGTAATAGTTCAAAATAGGCCACGAGCCACTATCTCTCTTTTATCTTTTTCTCTCTAGACAGTGAGTCCACTTGGATAGTAAGTCCACCTACACTGAGCACTTTTGTAAATATACTATAACTGGTTATAGTATATCCCTCACCATGATTTTTCCCATTTTGGGTTTTCCATGTAAAAATATCGGTGCTCATGTGTTATGTGATATTGTGAATGTTTCATGCTTTCTTTCTTTATTTAAGTTGAATATGCTTTGGTGATTGGATGTTTAATGTTTGAATGGTTTAAGAGAATACTGATTCACCCCCCTCTCAGTATTCTAGGTGTTCAACAGGTTGCTCTAGTTTTGTCTTCTTTTGCACAACTGGGAATATCTTCTATAGCGGCTTCTACAACAACTTTGTCTCTAAGAATAACATACTTTTTATCTTTTATGAGGCAAATGTACATGCATTTTGTTTGTTCACATGAATAAGTTGTAAAATGAAAATGTGACATTTGTTCAAGGCTCTAAGCTTTTTTGGTCCCTTATTTCTATAAAAGCGGATTTTGAGCCATGTTTTGAAGACTTTGGACATTGTAATTGGGAAATTTTTGTTTAGAGAGGCTAATTCTTGTTCTAGGTTTTAAGGGAGAAAGATTGGAAATTTAATATTGTGTACATCAATATACATTTAAAAATATATGGATACTTGAACATATGATTCAATGACATATGTCTCCAATGTACAGTTTAATTTCTTTTATGAATAAAATGATCAAATATATTTGAGTTCATCTTTTCAGTGTTGTGCAATGAATGTTTCATTTATGGGTTCTATTAAAGTAATCAATTAATTTATTGTAATTGAAATATTGAGTGCTAAATTGTTCAGGGATTGTTAAGAAGAATTGGAATTGAATCCTACTATAGGACATATTATTGTAAGGCAAAAATATTAAATATCCATTGAGTATGTTTTATGTTTTTGTTAAGAAGAAACTTGTAAAATCTTATGACTCTATTACCCATGTTTTAAGGAACCAATTTGAGCAAATAGGTTGGTCAGAAGTCCAAGACCATTTAAAATGAAAAAAATAATGCATTTCTAAGTTATATTAATTATTTGATGTTCTTATAACCTGAAATTTAATTTTTACAAGGAATTTAGCCCATTACTATATCAAACTTTACATACCCTTGTTTGAATGTATGAGAATTTATCTACTATTCATGTATCTTGTGTGAATTGTCAATTATTATATTTGATACTATTTGAAGATAAATCTAAGTAGGTTTTACAGAGCCTAAAGTGTAGAAGGATGTGAAAATCCTTGTTCATTGCCTAAATCACTATAATTCTTGAGCATTAGAATTGGCTATTCTTTAGAGAATTATAGATATCAGTTCAAACAACCAACATAATACATGACACTAGATACCATTATATACAGTTTTTCATTCATATAGAAGCAATTCATGATCATGGATAATCCTTTATGCAACATGGAATTCAAAGGATAGTCCCATAGTGGGAATGTATTTATGTGACACATCTCTTGGTCCATTTAATATCAATCTATATCTACTCAATTTTGATGGATTTATTGGTTAATATCTTTACATTTATTATACTACATATTACATGTTGTATGTTATGCTATAGTTCATTTTATTTTCTCTCTTTCACTTGATCTTGTCAATTGGGGGATAATGTAGTTTTTGTTATAATATTTATGTGCGCATTCTTTCTTATAGTGGAAATGCATGGGGGAATCTTACTAATTTTGATCCTTCATTCATATGGATCATATATATTGGTAAGTACATAATAGATATGTGTTCTTCACTCAATTTAACATTTACATATCATACTCTATTGCAAACTCATGTTTTAGTCACAATATTATTTTATTTATTTCTCTCCTCAATTTATATGCACTCATTCATAGTCCACATAATTCAAGGGCTCGTATTATCATTGATTTCATCTTTAGTTAATGCATATTTTCATAGGTTGGGAATACACATTTGTTCTAGTGATTCAATCTCTAGAAGATTCATATCCTTTATACCATTTCTATTTTACTTATTTCTATTTTTATATGCATGCAAAATTAGTTTTACACATACACCAAAATCATAGGAAAAATGTAGAAGAGAAAGTGCATATCTTGATTCTTTTCCCCTTTTGTTTTACACTACTTTACACACATGTTTGTGTTCTTAATGTTCCCTTTTTATAATTAAGCAATATGCACACATTTTTAAGTTCTTAATTGGCCTTGATCCTAAAAGGCCTTTAGTTATGTGTTTAAGGCATGTACTCAAATAAGTCATGTTTAGGTCATTTTAACACCACAAAAAATCTTTGAATCAAAATAGGACAACCCATTAACAATTTGGTAGCTCTAGCATGACAACCTCTCTATCTATATCAACATCAACATCCAACTCCATAATCACTTTTACTTATATTGTTGACTCAATCTTGGGACTTGATTAAGGTACAAGGAAGTCATAGACTTCAAACCTTGCATAGAAAGCCTCGTGATGCTATGTATCATAACCATATTTTTCCTTATCCCAAATATGAGTAGGTCAACAAGTGTTGTAGGTTTCATAAGGAAATTTTTTCTCAATACATGATTATAAAAATTAGGACAAGATCATGTTTTTGACAATATCACTCCCATGATCTTGTCTTAGACTCTCATCTTCTTAGAGGTCAATCATCTCAACCTTTTGATCAACAATTCAACTTATAGGTGTTTGTATCAATGTGCCATTAATCAAACTTCACATTTCAAGGTACACAACCCTAAATAATCTTATTCAATTTCAACATGCTTAATTTTAATCTTAATTAATTTAGTTAGTGAATTTATTAGACTCAATTCCTTTATATATAAAATATCACTTACATTTAATTAGTTTTATTTACTTAACACACTTTAAGTGTTTTCGAAGGGTCACCAATCTTACGGCCATCAAATTGAAACCCTCATTTTAACTCTTGTATGCCTAATCCAATGTAAGAAACACAATATACAAAAGCAAGACCCCTTTCAAATCTACACACTACTTAAAAACAATACTTATTACTTAAACATCTTGATTTGATGTTTTGCATAATCATTATTTAACCAACATACTAATAATGATCAACACCAATGTCATTTCATTCCATTATTAACAACAATACTCAACACTATCAACTTTAAAATTACATCTAAAAACACTATAATATTAAAAACATTAATCTTTAAATCTAAAAAAAATCTTACAAAATGCACCCAACTATTAAATTATTTCCCCTACTACACTATGCATACCAACCATTATCAATTGGTAATGATTGGAGGAGAAGCTTCTTTGAAGCTTCCTTGACATTATTTAATCCACACGAGTCCTTTCAACTATAATGTTTTTTAAGATAAGAAGACATCATTCATAGAGCATATGTTGAATGTGGAATGAAACCTTGGACTTTTGTAAGTAAAGAAGAATTATCTAATGTAGTGCATGTGATCCCCATATAATATTTTTTATATTATATGATACCACGTTGACATTCCTAGCTCCTCAAGTACGCCTGTAATGGGGGTACCTAGTGGCTCAAATTTCACGTCATGCTAACCAAATTAAAGCCTATCATGACCTCAACTTAGATTTTACAATTTGGTCCCTACCATGGAAGTAGGTGGGACTCTAATGTAGATTCCTTTGCCCTTTTTTAATATGAGATTTGTAAGATTGTTTATTTGGGGTTAGTTTGTATTGGATTAAGTAAAATAGAAGAATAGTTGTAAGAACAATTATAACAAATATATGGTCAGAAATTTAGTTTAGTTTAAAATAGTGTAAGAAATAATAATGATTTATATATTGTTGATGAGATTTATGGGTTTTATAATTTGTAAAATGTTTGGGACATCATTTTTTATGTATTTTTAGACTGAAGGAATCAAGTAGGCCCCCTTATAAATTATAGTGTGCCTAGTAAACTTTTTTCACGTGACTGGTGACGTTGGTGTGACACGCCCTCCAGTACCACGAGGACGGGGGAGACTAGATCTCGTGACCTCTTGCCTGCAACAGGATGCTTTGGCCAATCAAGCTAGGCCCCTCACAAATAAATAGATTATTTTATTTTATAATGAAAATATTATATATTGAAATTATTAGTTAAAATGTATATTTAATTTTTTTAATTATGGGTGGTATGGAATTACATTCTAAAGTTAAATCTGTAATGTTGAGAAATAATAGAAACATGTGATTACAAAAGGGAAAATAATGACATAATAATGAGATCATGATCCCATGAGGGAAACAATCATCAAGTCACCAAGTCAATGAAAATACAAACCATTAGAATTGAGTAATAAGGGCAATTCTAGTGTTAAGGTAAAGGAGATGGTTTTTTCATTAGAGTTATCCCACTTCCACCTCAGAAGTTCTTTTCATCATCCATGGGTTTTCAATCAATAAGAATACTAGTTTCTCCTTCTTTGGAATCACCTTGTAGCTAATTCTATACAATCCTCAATAAAGATAATCAAGAGACAAACAAGAGAATTTTTGTGATTTGGAGGGGCCTACCCACACTATTGGTAGTACATAAGAGAGTGATACAAAGGTAGTGATTATCCACCCTATTAGCCAAATAACAAAGGTGGTGGTAGTGTTGAAAAATAGGGTAGGCAACACAATAGAAACATTAATAATTGGTGTTTTAAAATTGTTTAAAATATGTGATAGTCATAAAATATATCAATGGAACAATAAATAAATAAGCACAAATAAGGACTAGTTTGTTCTTTTGGTGTTTCTACCAACCCTTTTGTACCAATTGGTTCTGTTTGCACCAATTGTTGAAGTAAATCATGTTCATCCTTTGGTTGTTGTGTATGTAGTGGAGATGGTGGTGTACTAGTAGCTTTTAACTCTTCCCTTGATGTTTGTTTACTCTTTATGACATTATTGTAAACTTGTTGGGCCACCACAACAAATTCTCCATATAACTTATGTTGACTCTATATTACTTATATTATGAAACAAGGAATCTACCCTATGTTCTCAACTCTTGAGAATGTGACCTCTCTACTTAATTTTTTGTTGTTGAGAAATATTTAAATGTTTAGTCACTTCTTTTACTACTCTTATTTTTATTGATAGTTCTAATTTGAATGATTTTTCTTTTTGTGCTGCAACTTTTTTTTTCATATAATTGATCTTGGTTCTTCTAGAAATCCTTCCATAATTAACTTTATAAAGAAAGTATTGGTGGTAATTAATTCAACTATTTCATACATAATAACCTCTTTATTAGTTGTGGTTGTGGTGGAATAAGTTTGAGTTACCTCAAATTTCTTATCTACTATCTATAGGGTTCTGAGCCATTTATTTCTATCTAGAGTAGGTTCTTGAATTTTTTGTTTTGATATTTTTTGTCTTCTTCCTCATTCAATATATTCTTCCTTTGGAGTTTCCTATTCTATTTTTGAGTTTTCATCATATTGTACCAAGGCCTTTTTAGTTTATTCTATAGGATTTTTTATTTGTTGGGGATTCCCACTATGTGAATTATTTCCTTCTCAACATATTTACTCTTTTTCCCTTTTTGTGGTTACTTTTCTATAACTGTTTTTTTCTTTTTGTGATGGAGTGCTTCCACTAGTAGACCCTAGTTTCTCTAATCTCTACTTTGGTGGCTCTATGGCTTGTTGTTTTGTAGCATTTTTAGTGGTTGAAGATAGAGGTTTCTAGTTGATTTTTATTTCCTTCTCAAAATTCTCTTTGTTTCTTATCACTTTTCTCCTTAGCATCTTTCCTTGCCTTCTCACTACATCTTGAACCTTTCTACAATGGGATATTTATGTTAGAGAGATGAAGTAGATTGATATATTCTAATAATTTTCTTAGATTCCTCGTATGATAGTAGTAGTACCAAAAGGTGTGAGGTTTCATTAATTCCAAATAAATATAATCCTTGCATCTTCTTCTCAAATTTATCAAATAATAACTCATATCCATACCAACAAGTAGTTATGTTAAAAAACCCACTATATTCCTTGTTATTTTCTCTTCTACTGATGTGCCAAATATCCACATACATGAAGTGATTATTAATGATTCCCTTAGGAAATATAGGCTAAACAAATGATCAATGGATGGTATCTAAATTTGTGGTAGATCTTGTTTAATTTATCTAGATTGTACATTAATTACTCCCTTTGGTTTTGTAGAGATCATACTTCTTGACATTGGTAACCATTTCATATATCACCTGATTAAAATTTATTGGGGAAATCCCTTCCAGCATTGATTTTTTTTAAGAATGCATTTCATGGCATATCTTACTCTAGGGTTCAAAATTTTGCTAACAATAAGGAACCTCCCATCAAATGTGGCACCTATCAATGTGATAATAGATTTTGTATTGATATTTTGGTTTTTTTTCATGTTTGTTCCATAATATGCTTATTTGATGAATATAGTCTTTGGTGATGAGGAAAGACTTGTCCAAGAACGAGAATTCTCTTAGTATGTGGCTCAAATTTTGTGTTCATCAATTTTTTTAAACTCTCCCAAATATCCAATTTTAGCCACCTTATTGTGCCATCAATCCACCTTCTACTTCATTCCTTAAGTTTTTTCTTTCTTATGAATAACTACTACAATCCACATGTGGTAATTTTTCCAACCCCAATAGGAATGTTTAAGAAAGTTCATTCTATTTCATTCTCCATCATATTCCATGGGAATGGCCTATACACCAGTCTCTTAATGTCTTTAGCATCAATCAATTGAGGAGCAAATTTACTTTCCATAGCTCAAGTATTTACTTATTCTTTTATTTCATTATATTGAAAATTTCACTTCTTACTCCTCATGTAACAACTTATGTGTTTGTGAATTGTTTTGTGTGTTTTTTCTACACCACAACTTTTATATTTTTTTGTCCTTTTTATTGATGTCATTACAAGTGCATCATTAATTGTTGAGCCACTGAATAATTATTTCTCTTTCTATGTGGTAACTTACTTCCTAAGCTAAGTGCTTTTATTATACATTATAATACATACTATATTAATATAAAATCTTGAAAATAAGAAGTAACAAAAATAAAGATCATATTCTAACACAAAGACATTAATCTCTGCAAAATACTAATACTACAAAATTGAATTTCCAATATTCTTATATGAGGAGAAAAATACAAATACATAGGCATAGTATTTTCCAAAATTAAAGATTTGGAATGCCATGTTAAGTAAGAAATAGAAAAAGAATAATAATTGGCCATTATTTTCTAACTTCCTAACTATTAGGAAACTAACCTTTGAATTTTACCTTTAACCTTTTACATAAGATAAAAATAATTAAATAGCTAAATAAAAATTGAAACCTATGTTGTAAATTATACCCTATGAATCCTTATCATTCCTCCCAACAATAGCCTAAATTTAGAAAACGAAGACCTTGATCCTAAAAGACGTTAAGGTTTGTACAACACATACAAGTTCAATAGATCTCTTGACTAGATTAACAACCATGTTATTATGGTTTAGAGTCGATGAAATACCTTATGTCTCTCAACAATATAAATGGACAAGAAATATAGAAAAACACTCTATTGGACTCGAGATTGACAAAAATAATAAGATTGAGAGATTTATTAGAGATAAAACAAGAGAAATTTACAAAGATGTTTTATACTGTACTAGGCTCAATGTGAAATTTTTTTAGGATATTTTTTTTTGCGGTTTGAAAGATATTAAATTAACAATATTTGTTGGTAATTTATGAAAATAACTAAAACGAAAGTTTGGAAATGCTAGATTAAAAAAAACAGCAAAATAATTTATAGGCTTATTATCCATGATCTAAATAATTTTTAGAGAAAATGCTAACCAATTCACAAGTTACAAAATTAATATTCTCTTAGGAAAACTTAATATAAATATATTTTTTGAAACATTTAAGATAACTCAACAAAAAAAAAAATAGCTTAAATAATTATCTACCATGTTTTGGAGAAAAATCATGTAAAAAAAGCAAAACCATGTTTTTTGGGCTCAAAACAACTAACAAAATCATCTACTCCCTTTGTATTTAAAAATATGACAACTTTATTCATGTTCATAAAATTTAAAACCGTAAAATATTTTAGAAATCTTAAATCAAGGTGCTCATAACTCAAAAACAATTTTACAATATATTTTCTAGGCAAAGAACATTTTATGAAACAACAAGTTTTGAAAGAAAATTAAGAGATTTTTTCAAAAAAATAATGAAGGTTTTACAAGAAAGCACCTAAAAGTTATATTTGATAAAAAGAGAGCTTAAAAAACTCACTGGTATTAGTGAGAACTTCAAAATTGAAATCAAATGGACTAGAAAAATAAATCCATACATATGGATTATAAAATGTTTTAGTGCCAATTAATATGGAATCAAATAAATAAGTAGTAAAAATAGAGATAAGATTATAGCATAAAGGCATTAATATTTACAAAATAATAATACCACAAACTTGAATTTTCAATATGTCTGTGTGAAGAGAAGAATAGAAATATATATGTATAATATATGCCAAAATTAAAAAATTGGAATACGATCTAAATCTTAACATGAAGTAGAAAATAGAAAAAAGAATAATAATTTGTTGAAATGATGGATGCACAATGTCCCTGAAGTTGCAGCCTTCAAGAGGATCTCCAAAAAGAAATTCAACCACACAGAAAGTGTTGCAACTAAGGGCATGCAAATGGAGATTGCTATTGATCTAGAAAATGAGATAATTACAAATGTGCAAATGCCTTGAATATATAGGCATGAGAGAGATGGAAGATGCAATATGATGTTGCCACGTGTCATGATCTAACAACATGTGACAACATGTGAACCCTACCTAGGAAATGATAAAAGAATGAGATAAGTTCTAGAAGGACAACTCATCTTCTAGAAGGAATCTTATCCCTACAAACATAGAAAGGGGAATTACCCCATTATTTATGATATTCTAATTTATGCAACCTAGGACTTAATTAATTAAATAAAAGACCTAAGTTAACTTATGCTAGTGTAATAAATAATTAATTACACTAACACAATTAACTATTATATTCTAACTTCCTAACCACTAGAAAACTAACATTTGACTTTTATTTTTTACCTTTTACATAGGATAAAAACTAATAAATAATTAAAAAAGTTAAATCCTATACTATAACCTATACCCTATAAGTCCTCATCATATACACTAACTTTTGGTTTGTTTCTTTAGTCTAATTTCAAATATTTTTTTAGTAATGCTCCATTAACATATCCTTTGAGATTTTTTCTAACTTCTTTAATTGAATCACACTAGTTGACTATATTTGGTTTATGCAATATGGTCCTAGCCATCACATCTTAGTTCACTTCGTTTCTTAAACTTGCAATCATATAATAATAATATATCTCTTGATGAAAATTGCTATTTATATATTGAAGTCATGTCAATCCTTCTTGACAAAGACAAAATAAAACTCCAAAATCCAATTCCAATTAATAGAAATTAACAATCATGTCTTGCAGCCAACGACAACTCAATTCGATAATTTCATTTGTCAATTGAAACAAGTTCAGGATTTCATAATAAAATAAATATTCTCAATCTGCCACTAATTTTCAAGAAAAAAAATCAAACAATATTCGATTCCAAATTCAATGTAAATTTATTTCCCATTCATGACAAATAATCTTGTACAATATGTAGGGTTCAATACAAACATCAAGTTCCAATTTGATTTTCTCAGTGTTCCTGCTATGGATCTATGGTAATTTTTATACAAATCTACCTTCACTTCATTCTCCTCAAACCATTATGATCTTATTAATTTTGAACTCCTTCATTTCTCCTCTATCGTGCACCTCTCTTTTGTATCTACACATGATCTTATTTATTTATTTATTTCAAAACTTTTTATTTTCTCTTACCAATTTTATTCGTTGTTTAGCATCAACTCATTATGCACTTACATACTACTCAACTCCTTTATATTCCCTTGCACATTTTCCTCAATTCATATTTCTTCTTCAATTTACAACCTCTTCCATATGCTCAACCCATCATGCCTCTCTCACTTCTTCATATTGTAGCTCCTTTTATCTCCAGTTACATGTATCATTTCTAGTTCCTCTACACTTTCCTCCTCCTTACATGCATTGCTTTTCACTTATAAATGTTGTAGTCTGCTCGATTGCTTTCACCTCCACTTGAAATTGTGTGGGTCTTCTCTTTTCAGGTGCCACCCATACCACTCACAAATATGCACTTTAATATTTTATTTCTAGTTTCCACTTTTGAGCATCACCCCTTTGCATTCTTTTTATTTTATTATTCTTCTTCTACTTTTCAATCCTAACCCCTTTCATCTTCTAATTTCTCCAATTTTATTTTAATTGTTTTCTCTCCTTGGTGCAGCCTTTGCACTTCCTATTAATCTAAATCTGTAATTTCTTTATTTATTTTTTAAATCCTTGATGATTGGGCAGCCTTCCAAATTGATCGCCCCTTCCAATTCCTACTACCATGTATCAATTTAACTTCTTATAATGAAAATAAAATGCCCCTGCTTCTACTTTGCTTGGCAATATAAACTTTAAATATTTTAAAACATCCAATTGCAATTCCAACCAGGTGTTGTCATGGTGGGAATAAATTAATTTAAATATCACTTCTAACTAAATGAGTTCCTATCCAAAATTAATCCGTAAACATTTAGAATTGATTCACCATTTAATTTCCAAAATGAATGAACTAGAAAAAGAGAGATGAAACATTTTGTTACATGGAATTGACAAAAATATTGATACAATCACCACCAAAACCACAAAACTAAAATTCAATCTCAAATAAAAAATGAAAACCATACTAAAATAAAAAATTAAAGATGTGAATAGTCGAACTCGAGGATGCTCCTGCATCAGAAACATCGGTCAAAAAGTATGTGAGCATAGGCTCACAAAGGTGGAGTTGAGTAGTCGAACTACTCTTCTAGGTTGCAACCAACCTACAATGAACTTCGCCATTGGGATAAGTGCACAAGATCAATTCTTTTTCCTCCTCTTGCAACACCATGCTAGAATAACTATCATCTTCCTCCCACAACTCCATTCACCACTCTTATCTCCTCTTGTGGATTCACATCCATCATGTGTCATCCTCCTCTACTAAATTATTTCTCCTTTCCTCTCCTTTGTGGGATCCAACCCACCACAAACTGACCACCTCCACCAAGTTCTACCTGCAACATCCTCTACAATTTCTACACGTAAACATGTAGCATCTAATCACAACTCTGCAACTGCATCCTCTACTTTCATATTTGCAAACAAATTCAAATGTACATTTACCTCTTTCTCTTTTGTTGTCCCAACATATTTTTTTTCATCCTTTTCTGCAACATTCATCTTTTCCACCCATTCTTCTTCTATCACCATCATCTTCAACAATAAATCATCTTCATCTTCACCATTTTCTGCAAAATCCTTGCACTCCATAGCTACAACTTCGATTTCCATAGTTGCATCTTCATTCTTCTTATGTTTGGAAACCTCTTATACATTCTTCTCTTGACTTCTCATATCTTTCACTTCCTCAATCACTGTTTTACACAATTCTTCATCTTCCTCATCCTTTCCTTTCATGCCTTCCTCATGGCATGCCTTTGTTGTGAACTTATCTCTCACAATATCCACACTACATAGCTTCCAATCTATTCATCCTTGCATCTATATCCATAATCATCAAGGATATCTTCCTCTTTTGATACTTTCTCCAACTTTCCCATATCATAAGCTTCTTTCTCAAGAGTATACCCATCTTGTTTGTTGCTACAATTCATCACTGCCACATCACACATTTTGCAAAACAATTTCTTAACGATTTCTAACTTTCAATCACTCAAGACTTTGTACACCTGCAATGATTCTTTTGAGCTCTTCACAATCACAATTACTCTACCTACAGGTCTTGGAATAAGCTGCCTCACGTTCAAAAATCTACCTATACACTCAGAACCTCTGGCTCTCATATCATTTGATGAAGAAAAGATCAAAATCAAAATCTGATTCTAATTAATGGAAATTAACAATCTTTTCATGTAGCAAATGACAAGTTAATTCGACAATTTCATTTTTCAATTGAAATAAGTTTGGGATTTCCTTGTAAAATAAATACTCTCAATCTACCACTAATTTCCAAGCAAAAAATTAACATTTAAACAATATTCGATTCCAAATTAAATTTATTTCTCATTCATGGAAAATAATCTTGTACAATATGTAGGCTTCAATACAAATACCAAGTTCCATTCTAATTTTCTCAGTGTTCTTGCTTTGCATCTATGGTAATTTTTTATACAAATCCACCTTCACTTCATTCTCCTCGAAACATTATCATCTTATTAATCTAGAACTCCTTCATTTCTCCTTTGTTGTGCACCTCTCTTTTTCATCTGCACATGATCTTATTTTTTTATTTATTTCAAAACTTTTATTTTATCTTACCAATTTTATTTGTTGTTTAGCATCAACTCATTATGCACTTACATACTCATCTCCTTCATCTTCCCTTGCACAATTTCCTCAATTCGTATTTCTTCTTCAATTTCTAGCCTCTTCCATATGCTCGAACCATCATGCCTCTCATTTCTTTCCTCCTCCTTACATGCATTTCTTTTCACTTATAAATTTTGCAACCTGTTCAATTTCTTTCACCTCCACTTTAAATTGTGTGGGTCTTCTCTTTTCAGGTACCACCCATACCACTCACAAATATGTGCTTAAATATTTTATTTCTAGTCTCCACTTTTGAGTGTCGTCCCCTTACATTCTTTTTATTTTATTTTATTTTTTGATTCTTCTTCTACTTTTCAAGCCCAACCCCTTTCATCTTCTATTTTCTCCAATTTTATTTTCACTATGCTCTCTCCTTGGTGTGGCCTTTGCACTTCCTGTTAATTTAAATTTGTAATTTCTTTATTTGTTTTTTAAATCCTTGATGATTGGGCAACCTTCCAAACTGACCCCCCCTTCCAATTCCTATCACCATGTATCAATTTAACTTCTTATAATGAAAATAAAATGCCTCTACTTCTACTTTCCCTAACAATATAAACTTTAAGTATTTTAAAAAATTCTAGTTGCAATTCCAATCAGGCATTGTCAAGGTGGGAATAAATTAATTTAAATATCACTTCTAACCAATTGAGTTCCTATCCAAAATTAATTCGCAAACATTTAGAATTGATTCACCATTTAATTTTTAAAATGAATAAACTAGAAAAAGAGAGATGAAACATTTTGTCAAATGGAATTGACAAAAATATCAATACGATCACCACCAAAACCACTAAACCAAAATTCAATGTCAAATAAAAAATAAAAACCACATTGAAATAAAATTTGAAGATGAAAATAGCCAAACTCTTGGGATGCTCATGCATCACTTCTATTTCTTGAACTCCTATTTCATTATTAATCACAAGTAACCAACTCTCACTTAATTTCTCTAACTCCACTAATAAATTTTTAAGGGAGTTTTATTCATTGAATCTTATAGTGATTATGGTTCATAGGTTAGGTACCATATGTTATACCAATAATGTTGCATCTATTACATAAAACAGTTAAAATGGGAAAATTTTGTTAATCACTTATATGTTATGCAGTAAGCCTAAAGTACTATAAATTTTTTTATCCAAATTTGATGTATCCTCATTACAAACCTTGGTTAATTATTTTCCTAATATTTTATTAAAGGATTCTCACTTGCCCCATTTTCTTGGTAGTGACAGGCTATGGTCTTGCTTTGATTTATCATACAAATTTTCAAGAGTTATATAATAGTACCATTAAGGGATCACTAGTAATGTTTAGAGGGAATCCATTTAATCATGTGATAATTTTTCCATAAATAAACCTAGTTGTTGTCTTTGTGGTGTAGTCCTTTGTTAATTTCTTCTACCCATCTAGTTAAATATTCAATACTAGTAACAAAAAGAATGGCTTAGTTTTCTAGGAAGGGGAATTAATGGGTCCATAAAGTCAATTGCCCATTTTTCATATAGTTCCATAGCCAATATCAGCAGTGGAATTTCATCTCTTGTAGTTGCTATGTCTGTTCTTTGAAAAATATAATAATTGCAATAGTATTTTTTGCATCTTTGAATAGGGTTGACCATCAAAGTCTAGCCAATAATTTTTTTCTTGTGGTTTTATTGCCTAAGTTGTGTCCTATAGAAATGATTTGATGTGCTTCTTTCAATATTTTTGTTCTTTCACGATCCAAATACTACTTTGTGTAAAACTTAATCTTTCCCTAAAATGTATAGTTCCCCTCATGGTAGTATATGGGAAGGATTTTGCAATTAGTCTCCATTTTTCTTCTTAGTTTTAATTTTTTGGAAAGATATTGGTAGACAGTTGTATATACCTAAAAATGGTCTGGATAAATTTGATTAATTAAATACATTTATTTGATTAATTAACCTTTAATTCATCTACTATTAAATAAATAAAATTATTTATTTATATAGTTCATTTCTTTAATTCTTCTATTCTATTTACATTCTTCTAATTATTTTCTTTTAATTAAATAATCAACTTCAATAGTTTGTATTATTTAATTATTCATTCCTTCTTAATTAAATAAACTAAATCATATAGTCTTATTTAATTATCATTATCCCTCTTTTATTAAATAAACAATTTTAAATATTTTTTAAATTTAATAATTGTTATTTCTTTCAAATATTCCAATTTCCTCCAAATTGAATATTTCCAATTTCTTGCTAATTTGAATAAATCTAAATATTCAATTAAGGCATGTTCCTACAACTATTTCCTCTTTTCACTCATCATATGCACTTACCAAATTAGATATTTTATATCTAATTAATTCAACTCATCCTTCACAGACAAATTTGGTGACAAATTACAGGCAAACTTCTTCATCTTCTTCCTTTGATTCTTCCTATCCTCTAGCTGAACATTTTTGTGGGGAGGAATAATCTCCATAATCATCTCAGATTTCTTCATCCTTCACCATTCAATCTTTCAAATCAAATCCAGACCTTTGCTTTGCTGCCACATCACAAATATGTTGCCGTGAATCTATAAATACAACTTCTTTCCATAGAAAATGGATCCCAAATTTGTGCAATCTTACTTTGCAGAAATAGCATTAGAAGCATTTGAGTAGTTATCATATTAGTAAAGTAGCAATCATCATTGTAGAATCATATTAGAATCATCTTAGTTTTATAATCATGGCTCTTCATATAGTTGCATCTTAGTTTCTTTTATCAGCTTCATGTCAATTTCATCTACAGGATTACATCATATCATTTAGAAATTATCATATAGGATTTGGTTCATGCATCTTACATCGTCTCATTCTCTAGATTGGCATTTTAATAGTCACAGTGCTTACAAAATCTAAGAGCCCTTGTGATTTAATAAATCTTTGGAGTTAGAGAGCAATTAGACGCTTTCAATGGATTTCTACTTTAATTAGTTTAATTATTGTTTAATATAATGTCTTATTGATTGTGTTTGTTATTACATTATGCATATTTTACTCACACATAAATTGGCACCCATAGTGGGGCCGAAAACCCCATTTTAAACATATTTTCTTGAAAAATTTATCAACAGGTTTTTGACGTGTTTTGTTTTAGTGTGATCAAGAGTTGTTACAGCGCATACGACTTCCAAATTGGTGCATCCAAGCACTGTTCCTATGCATCCATAGAATATTCTGGCGCATCCACAGAATATTCCAGCGCATATGATGACTATTTTGGCGCATCCAGTATTCTATTTTTGCTAGCCAGGGGGTTTTCTTTCAGTGCATTGACCTTTTCTTTTAGCACATTGACTAAATTTTGTAGCACTTAGAACTGCTATTTTAGCACATTTAAATACTGTTTTAGCATATTTAAGGACTATTATGGTGCATCTGTCTGTTTTTGCAGGATTTTAAATTTTTGTGAGTTAATCACTATTTTCTGTCTTGCGGGTACAAAATATGCTTGTTAAAGATGATTGTTAGAAACACTTACGCCAGTCAAAGAATTTTTTTTACAAATTACTAATGGTGTTTGTAGGGATTTACATTTATTATTGCTTTTTCCTTTGATTAAGATAGTGCATCTAGCTTAATTAAAGAAATAGTTTGAACCCTATGTTTACTGTGTTTCGAAAGCAATAGGCTTATGCTCTCCCCTTAACTGGGTGATCAAAATGCTAGACTTGCTATCCTACTTTATTAACACCTTTAGAAGGCTTGTCGTAGTGGGAAAAAGTACTCACCCTACGAGAACGACCTAAGTGGGAACAACTAAAGCTAGGTTTTCCAACCCACTCTAATCAAAAGTGAATTTAGGGAAACCTACAATTCAACATAAGTGTGCAAGATAACCATCCCCAAAATATTTGTTCTAAAGATTGGGAGGTCTCTTGAGGGAGTTTATCATTTTCCACTCCGAACGGATACCCTTTCTAAGAACTTTAGTGTAGAATCCAATTGTGTCAGTTTTTGAACACTTTTTATATCACGGTGCAAGGGGAGGGAAGAATCTGCCCCCAAGACACTCACCATATAACTATTAGAGACCCTGGCCAAAAGTGGAGGATTCGACTTTGGTTAAGACTCGGGAAAGGAAAAAACACATGCACCCTCTAGGGGGTGATAGGGCTGTATGAGCTGACATAGTTGCAAGTTGTGGACTATGATATTCTAAGTGACCTAATTGACAATTAGAAAAGTGCTTTAACTGTCTTTATTTGTGTCAAACCTGTGGAAATTGAAAGAATTAGACCTGATTCTAGAATACTCACTACATGTTTAATACATAGAATCTGAAACAATTGTTTACAATATGGCTTTTGGGTGTGAAGTTATTTTCAAAGTTATCATCCAATTAGATCATCAAATTCCAATATTTACAAGCAAAACACATCTCCAAAATAGTCATTTGGTCAGAAAATTACAACCTATAATTAATCTTTTTACTGAGAAAAAGTAGAACAACTAGTCAGGACTGTGAAAATACTGACAACTCCCAGAACAATGCATTTAAACTCTATTTTAGCGCATATACCTAGTCTGTTAGTGCATCTTCCTAGTTTAAATGGCACATCAAAACTCTGTTTCAATGCATCTTCCCTATTTAACAACGCATATACCTAGTTTATTTGTGCATTTACACTTTGTTTTAGCGCATCTACCTAGTCTTTTAACACATCTGCCCTATTAAACAACACATATACCTAGTTTATCCATGCATTTACACTCTATTTCAACGTATCTACCAAGTCTTTTAGTGCATCTGCACTATCTGTCAGCACATATACCTATTTTACCAACACATTCATATTATGCTTTAGCGCATCTAAGGTCTATTATAGCACATCCACAGAATAAAAAACCAGAGAGTTATTTTTCCCATCAGTCAGACAATTAACATCAAGATTTGAATATTTACCAGAACAAAAACATTTTATCAGTCAACACAATGTCTCAAACTTTTGAAGTGAAACAATCCCAAATTAAACCAAGATCTTACACTTTTGAAGTGCCATATTATCAAGCACAATTCTTGATTATTAAGTTAAGTTTCTTTATCAGGATTTGTCATCCTACAATCACGAAACGAAGCAAAATAATCAAATTTTGACTTAAGTCTCATCAATGGAATTTATCATTCTATTTGACTTAGTTAATATCCTTGGCACTCATCCAAATAAAAGATCAAAGTTTAGTGAAAATAACAAACACTTGTAGCCAATTTTGACAAGGTTACAAAGGCAGAAACTTAGAGAAAAAGAAATTGAAACACTAAATACCATGGTTGAAGAAAATACCTTTCATAGATTCCAGAAAAAAGACGGTAATGAAATAACTAAAGAGGACATTCAAACCGCACAACAAGATTCAAATTTTCACCAATTCATGGAAAAAGTTTTAGAAAAGGATGGAGAAAAATACCTTTTGATGCTAGATGATTTAGTTGTAAAACTTCCCAAGGACTTTGATGTCAATCGATTAAAAGAAACACCTAAAAGAGCTAAAAATGAACCACAAAACATAGATCAAGTGGCTGTCCTAACACACCAAATGAAAAATTTACAACAACTTCAAGATATGCAAAAAGGGACCATGAAAAGATACATGTTACAAGACATTTGTCCCTATCCTTTTCATCCAACTATGGACATGATACCATTTCCTAGACATTGCGAATTCCTGAAATATGACAAATACAATGAAAAAACTGATCCAATAGATCATGTGAGGGAATTTAGAACCATGAGTTTAGAATTTGCAGAAGAGGAAACTTACTTGATGAGGTTAATTCCAAGAATCTTAGGAGGTCAATGTATGGAATGGTTCTCTAAACTACAACCAAGAATTCGATCATTTGAGGAACTAGTCAACAATTTTATCTCACAATACTCCTATAATATTCAACACGAGATAACAATAAAGGATCTTTATAACACAAAACAAAAGAAAGGGGAAACATTCCTCTCATTTCTGCAATGATGGCGAAGGTTGTTCGTTAGGTATCCTCGTTCCATACCTAAAAATGAAAAGATGGAACTATTCATTGAAAACCTAACTAATGACATGAGCTACAAGCTTGAACTACAATGCCCCCCTACATTTGAGAAAGTGATTGAAAATAGGCTCAAGATCGAAGAAGCCTTGGTTAAAAGAGGGATAATAAAACACTACAATGAAGGATCAAATTATACAAACTCCTCGAATCACTACAATAACAATGATAAACCAAAGTTTTAGCAAAATAATAGAAATATTGGTAAGAATGATGCTGTAAATGAAACACAAAATGCAAAATCGGTATTTAACTTGATGAAAACTATTGCGAAGACCAATCAAAGCAATGACCAAAACATCAATCAAAGTGTCAATCAAAACAACAATCTGAACAATGGTGAATCTAAACCACAATCATATCAAAAACCATCAAATTGAAGAAGATTCACACCATTAGGGTAGACACAAAATCAACAATGAGAGAAATTCTTACACATAGAATTATCACATTACCTGAAGCAAGAAATTGGGAACCAAGAGTCAACCCATCTTGGTGGAATGATGCAAATTTCTGTGACTTTCATAAAAACAAAGGACACAAAAAAAACAATTGCATGCAGTTGAAGCATCTAGTACAATATTTGATTGATAACAAGACAATATCCATAGAAGGACATCAAACCAATAATGATCATGGTGCAATTAAAAATACTTTACCAAATTATGAAAAGGGAGAATCTTCTTCTACAAACAGTAAAGGTAAAAATGTAAACTACATTTATGACAATATTATTCATTGTATTTCTGCGGTTGAGAATAATGGTGCCATTGATAATCAAACTGATAATGTTGGAAATAATGACATCGTACCATTAAATCTGATTCCAAACATGGTCCCATCAAATAATTAGATTAATGTCATAAAAATCAGGGAAAGACAAGATTCCCAACCTGTCAATGTCACAACATGGGGGCAATCCAAAGTAATAGTGAAAAGAGTTCAATCTAAAAATACTGCTACCCCATCCAATCAGTATAACATTGTCGATCAACTACATAAAATACCAACCCAAATATCAATATTAGAACTCCTTAAAATCTCACCATCTCATAAGGAAGTTTTGGAACAAGCTCTTGTGGCCACCATAGTACCCAATAATCTGGAAGTTTTTCAATTCCAGGCTATGGTGGGACACTTAACCACGTCTCACTGCCTATCATTTTTCAAACAAGATGACGTATCACTTACTCATCTGCACAATGTCGCATTTCACATCGAAGTCTTAATCCACAAACACTGAGTAAAACATGTCTTAATAGATGGTGGAGCTAGTTTAAACATTTGCACTTTGAAACTGATCCATGCACTAGGATATTAAGATAATGTTATTGATGCTAGAAGGAAAATCACAATAAAAGCTTATGACGAAGAAGAGAGATCCTCCAAGGGATTGATTGTGTTGCCTATTCAAGTAGGACCAATTGTGAAGAATATTGTTTGCCAAGTATTAGACAAAGAGATGACTTATAATATACTCTTGGTACGTCCCTGGATTCATGAAATGCAAGTAGTACCTTCAACTTATCATCATTGCTTAAATTTTCCTATCAATGGAAAATAAATCACTATTTCAGCTGACTACAACAATCCCCAATATTGTAGCATGCTTAAAACAACTTAGGACACTTTTGTGCCCCATAATAAGGAAGCAGACACTTCTAGTTCATTCAACAATGAAAGGAAACTAAACGTGGTATCTAAATGGGTTGAGAAAAAGGACTAGTCAAAAGATACAAATATTGTTGATTCTACTCCATCAAACAATGGAGATCAACTAGATTCTCTATCACAACAATTCAAAGGAAAGATCCGATTAAAAGACAAAGGTGTGGGAGAGTATTCCATTGAGCAATCTATATGTCTTTCACAATTGTTGCCATCTCCAAGATCATATGGGAAGTCGTCAACATTAACACAACAATCATCACAACCTACCACGGTTTTGGATGATAGATTTGTAAAGGCAAGTACTTTAGAAGAAAAATCTGAAGATAAGGCCATCCTCAATTGGCTCTACAAAGATGAGGAAGCATCTACATCGACAACTATCAACATAAAGACAAATCAATATGGAAAGGGAAAAACAATATTAGAGGAAATGGGGTATGAAGGACAAGGACCTATTGGAAAAAGAAAAGAGGGAATTGTAGAACCCATTCAACCTCTCACACTTCAGTCAAAAGAAAAAACAAGATTGGGTTATACAGGGGAAACAAAAGAAGAAAACACTCATAGAGTTGTTGAAAGAATCCTTCAAATGTGGGATAGCTCTGAAACAGATTCTAATGAGTATGAGACGTGGGATTCTTTATTAGAAGCATCATACAAGGACATACCAATTGATGCCATAAAAGAGTATGCACCCACACGTGAGGAGGGACAAAGCTCAGGGACTAGACCCCTTGTATTTGGCTCATAAAATATCGATGACTCAAGTGAGGATGGATAGATATTGAGTGAGATAGATGACTTGGAGGAGAGTAATATCATAGAACTTGACATCACCACTGAAAACTTTGACAACATTGCTATCAGAACCCTTACTGCCATTGACCTTATCCAATCTGATGACCTTTTACCCTTAATGCATCCTGAACTTATCGACTGGGAACCAATTGAACCTATCAATAGTCCAATCTTTGCGAATGATGATGCTATCACAAATTTCCTTTGTTGTGAAAAATCTGACACAAGTTCTAATCATAAATCTCATAACGACGCTTCAAGTTAGGAGGTTTTCAAATATTTTAGTTGCAAAATTGAAAATAGGAATAATGGATCTAATGGTGAAAACCATTTAATGGCATCATTAAATCTCAAAAAATTAAAAATAAAGAATGCCTCTAATGGTGAAAACCTCTTCGAGGCACCAAAAGATGGGAGATTTGACACCCTTCCATAACACTACCATGAAAGATCATTAGTACTGGTGGAGCCTACATAGTCTATCAAGCTTGGCACAACAAAAAAAGCAAAAACTCTACATATGGCAGCATCAATGACTAAACAAGAAAAGCTTGAATTCACCAAGTTCTTTGAAGATAGACACATTAAATTTGCTTGGTCTTACTCTAATATGCCAAGTTTAGACCCAGATCTTCTAATGCATCATTTATCTCTACCATCTAGAATAAAACCTGTGAAGCAAAGACTAAGGAAAATGCATCCGCATATCGCCTTGTTGGTAAAAGAAAAACTGAAGAAGTTGTTAGATGTTGGATTCATTAGATCTATTCATTATGTTGAGTGGATTTCTAATACTGTACTAGTTTCTAAACTAGATAATAGTATCAGAATATGTACTGACTTTAGAGATCTCGACAATGCATGTCCAAAGGATGATTTTCCCTTGCCAAACATTGACATTATTGTCGACTTAACATCAAGACATGCCATGTTATCACTAATGGATGGCTTCTCAGGTTACAACCAAATCAAAATAGCACCATAGGATTAGGAGAAAACAACATTCACATGTCCATGGGGAACATTCTATTGGAATGTCATGCCCTTTAGGTTGAAAAACACAAGTGCCACATATCAGTGAGCAATGACCACCATTTTCCATGAAATAATGCATACCTTTATGGAGGATTAGGTGGATGATATATTAGCAAAGTCATATACCAAAGAAGGACATCTAGAGATCCTCAATAAAATCTTCACCAGATTAGAGAAGTTCAATGTCAGATTAAATCCTAAGAAATGTGTGTTCGGTGTTACATCAGCAAAGCTTCTAAGATACATAGTTTCAAAAAAAGGTATCAAAGTGGATCTTTCCAAGGTCAAGGCAATAATGGAAATGCTGCCATTGAAGAATATCGGTTAACTACGATCTCCATAGGGCAGGCTACATTTTAATTAGGAGGTTTATATCCTAATTAGCAGACAAAAGTCATCCCTTCAATCATTTGCTACATAAGAATGTCTCTTTCAAATGGGATCAAGAATGTGAAACAAATTTCAATCAAATAAAGCAATATATGATGCCCCCCCCATATTGATGCCACCAATAGAAGAGAGACCATTATTACTATACATTACAACAATTGAGATTTCTTTGGGTACTCTATTAGCACAAGAAGATCCTACAAGAAAGGAACAAGCTATCTATTATATCAACAAGACTTTGAATGGTTATGAGATAAATTACACCTTCATCAAGAAAGCTTGTTTGGCAGTGGTGTTTGCTACTTAACAATTGCGACATTACATGTTAACCCACACGGTCAAACTCATAGTGAAGATTGATCCATTAAAGTATTTACTTAGCAAGGCTTCTCTAACAAGAAGACTAGCCAAGTGAGTCATGATCTTGAGTGAATTTGATATCCAGTATGTGGATCGAAGAGCCATCAAGGGTCAAGTGATAGTCGATCAGTTAGCTGAAGCTCCATTACCAGATGATCATCCAATGAACATTGAGTTTCCTGATGCAGACATTCTTACTATGATAGCACAACAATGGAGGCTTTATTTTGATGGGTCCTACACACAACATGGGTCAGGTGCAGGAATTTTGTTTGTTACACCTCAAGGACATACCATCCCAAACTCCTATAGACTCATGTTTCCATGTACAAACCGCGTATTAGCTGAATATGAGGCATTAATCATTGGCATCAAAGTGGTAGTTGAATGGAAGATCAGAGCTACAAGTATATGGAGATTCAAAACTAGTCATTTATTAGGTAAATGATGATATCAAATGGAGAAGTTGATCCCATATAAAGAAAATGGTGGATGATTTCAAAAATTACTTTATTATTATCAAGTTTGAATTCCAAAGGGTAGAAAACAAAAGCTACGATGCCATGGCAGCAATTTGCTTCTCTTAGTATTAGCATCAATCATTGGCATTAATCATTGTGGCATCAAAGGTGGTAGTTGAATGGAATCCATGAGCTACAAGTATATGGAAATTCAAAACTGGTCATTTATTGGGTAAATGATGAATATCAAATAAAGATGAAGTTGATCCCCATATAAAGAAAATGGTGGATGATTTCAAAATTACTTTGTGTATCAAGTTTGAATGGGTCCAAGGGTAGAAAACAAAGCTACTGATGCCATGGCAGCAATTGCTTCTCTCTTACAGTATTGGCATCAGTCATTGGCATTAATCATTGGCATCAAGGTGGTAGTTGAATGGAAGATCATAGAGCTACAAGTATATGGAGATTCACAACTAGTCATTTTATCAGGAAAATGATGAATATCAAACCAAAGATGAGAAGTTGATGTCGTATAAGAAAATGGTGGATGATTTCAAAAATTACTTTGTGTATATCAGAACGAATAGATTCAGGGTGAAAACAAAACTCATGATGCCATGGCAACAATTTGCTTCTCTCTTTACAAATTATTGGCATCAATCATTGGCATTAATCATTAGCACATCATTGGCAGTTGAATGGAAGATCATAGAGCTACAAGTATATGGAGATTCAAAACTAGTCATTTATTAGGTAAATGATGAATATCAAACCAAAGATGAGAAGTTGATCCCATATAAGAAAATGGTGGATGATTTCAAAAAGTACTTTGTGTATATCAAGTTTGAATAGATTCCAAAGGGTGCAGAAAACAAAGCTCTTTGATGCCATGTAATTGCTTCTCTCTTACAAGTATTGGCATCCAATCATTGGCATTAATCATTGGCATCAAAGTGGCAGTTGAATGGAAGATCACAGAGCTACAAATATATGGAGATTCAAAACTAGTAATTTATTAGGTAAATGATGAATATCAAACCAAAGATGAGAAGTTGATCCCATATAAGAAAATGGTGGATGATTTCAAAAAGTACTTTGTGTATATCAAGTTTGAATAGATTCCAAGGGCAGAAAACAAAGCTACTGATGCCATGGTGACAATTGCTTCTCTCTTACAAATTCCAGAAAAGTGAGGTGGTTATGAGTTTATGGTGGAACAAGTGTCTAACCCTGCTCATGATAATCCTAAATCTCAAACCATATGTCATTTAGTTGACGTTGAATCCTCAATTTATGGAAAGAGCTATGCTTACCTAAAAGACAATATCCTTCCTCCCAATCTTTCCAAAAACCAAAAACACAACTTCATCTGCCAAACTGTACAACATACTTTAATTGTTGATATACTTTACCATCGAGGTCTAGATGGTACTCTCCTTCGGTGTCTAGAACATAACGAGTCTGAGACAACTTTATGTGAGGTTCATGAAGGTATTTGTGGAACTCATTCAAGTGGACTAACCCTAGTGAAGAAAGTCCTTCGTTTGGGGTATTACTAGCCAAATATGGAGAAGGAGTCTTTCTAGTTTGCTAAAAAGTGCCAAAAATGTCAAATCCATGCACTAGCGCAAGAATTGCAACTGTTCACTTCAACATGGCCATTTTGTCAGTGGGGACTAGACCTAGTAGGAAAGATTAATCCATCTTCATCCAAAGGGAACAAATTTATAATCACAACCACAAAGTACTTTAGAAAGTGGATAGAAGTTGTTCCCTTGACAACAATCACTAGAAAAAAAATTTCTTCTTTCATACTGAATTACCTCATCTATCGGTATGGTATCCCTCAATCCATTGTCATAGACAATGGTAGACATTTTAAGAACCAGGATGTTCATGAATTTTCATGTGAGAAGTTTCATATCCAACATCATTTTTCAACCCCATACTATCCTCAAAGAAATGGCCAAGCAGAGGCCTCAAACAAAACTATTATGAAAATCCTAAAGAAAATAGTTAACGATGTTGGACATGATTGGCACATTGAACTAAATCTTGCTCTATGGGCATACTGAACTAGCATTAGAACACCTACAGGAGCTACACCATATGCCTTGGTATATGGATTAGAGGCCATACTACCTATTGAGGTTGAGACACCATCACTCCATGTGTCACTGAAGGGAATTATTTCAGATGAGGATTATAGAGTGACTAGACTTCAAGAGTTGAAATTGTTGGATGAATGCCATCAACAAGATGTGAACCATTTGAAGGCATATCAATAGAGGATGTCCAGAAGCTACAATCATAGAGTAAAACCTAGAACATTTCAGGTTGGTGACTTTGTCTTAAAGGAAAACCCTTGAAATCAACAAGATAGAGAAAAGAAAGGGAAATTTGAACCTAACTGGCTAGGTCCCTTTGTTGTCATATTAGTCTATGGATCTGGAGCCTATTAGCTATCTACACATGAAGGGGATTTGTTTGATGAACCTATCAATAGTATCCATCTCAGGAAATTCTATACTTGAATTGTCTAGTGCATGGGAAAATGGTCACCTTGATGAAAACCTGGAAAACAGGCATCTGAGTGACAAAAAAATACAAAAAAAATTAGAAAAGAGAAAAATACAAAAAAAATAAAAAAACATAAATATACAAAAAAAATAGAAAAGAGAAAAATACAAAAAAAAAATCAGAAAAGAGAAACATATAAAAAAATCATAAATCTTGAAAAGTGCAATAAAAACACGTAGTGAAAACCTAGAAATAGGTGCTACTTGTGATTTAAACTAGCTTTTCCATCTATTCAATACATGTCTTGATCGTTCACTTTCACCATCATTTCCACCTATCATTGAGAGAAACATCAAGTACATATCTTGGCAAAGTGGTTGTCTCACCCTAGCTTGGGAGAAAAATCCTAAACTCACTGGGGGCAATAAACTTTGGACTTAATTAAACAGAAAACAACAATATGACGACAAAGAAAACACAATGATCATAGGGAAACTCAACATTGGACATACATCAAACATCAAAACATTTTAGAAAATCAACCATCCACATCAAAACAATTGAAATTAAATCAATCAAAAAAACTCTAGATGGATGATATTCTTTTTAATCATGATTTTATCACTTTAGCTTGAATGTTAAAATGTTGTACTTTTATTTTTGTTATCATTTCTTTGGAGCAACTCGATTATGTATTGAACTAGAGAATCTAGGAAGGAGAATGGTATTTTATTTGTCTATTGTCTGTGAGTTAATCATTATTATCGCGTGAATTGTCGCGAGGCGTGCTCTACAAAGTATCACTGATGACATTCCAAATTCACATAGGAGATTGATTCTTGTCTGTTTACACAAGAAATGCTCAGATCATCTCGATTTAATTATACCTAGATGCTTGTGTTAACTTGCAATATCAAAAATCATGAAAGTAGTACTCAACTCATCATTGGTCTACATTATACCATTGATGCTTGTACTCACTTTCAACATTTTAAAGGCTCAATGATGATAGAAAGCACGATAAATGGATTGTTAAGATGAAAACTTGGGCATATGTAGATTTGCATGGTTAAATTAGATTGCATTTATGTTAGTTTTGCATCTACAAAGTATTTTGTTCCAAAGGCTGGTGAAGAATTTAAAAACGATGTTATCTTTTATCATTGATGGATTGAGTATACTTGACATTAACAAAAAGATCATCATAATCATGTAGTTGCATAATAATTTCCATTGCATACATTGGAAAGGATTATTATATCATTTAGTCATTCATACATTCAATCATATATTTGCATTTATCATACCATATTTTTCATTTGTGCATCACATCATCTAATTGAATAAGAAAAATATCAAACAAAAAAAAAACATCTAAATAGTCGCATTTTCGTTAATATTATCATATCATACATCACACATTAGAAGTATCATCACATTGATTATTTATTCATCCATTCATTACATCATATATTTGCATTTGAAATATTAAAAATGTAGCGCATTATATTCCATTTACATCATTATGTCATATATCATAAAAAAAAACATATCCAAAATCATACATACAGTTGCATTATCATATCATTTGGGTATATACAATATCATACAACTATCGATCCATGTAAATACTACGGGCACCATACATCCATACATCATCATTATAAGCATAATCACATTTAACATCATAAATAAAAACATCATAAAATCATAGCATATTATCATGATCAAAAATTGCATCCATAACATTATCTATAAATCATCACATGGCATTAAGAACAGGAAATTAAATGCATCTATCATAGAATCATATAGAACACATATAGATCAATCAATCTGCCACATATCATATATCATAAAAAAACATATCCAAAATCATACATACAGTTGCATTATCATATCATTTGGGTATATACAATATCATACAACTATCGATCCATGTAAATACTACGGGCACCATACATCCATACATCATCATTATAAGCATAATCACATTTAACATCATAAATAAAAACATCATAAAATCATAGCATATTATCATGATCAAAAATTGCATCCATAACATTATCTATAAATCATCACATGGCATTAAGAACAGGAAATTAAATGCATCTATCATAGAATCATATAGAACACATATAGATCAATCAATCTGCCACATATCATATATATCTCAAAAATCATAATGTCAAGTATATAATGATGTCTGAAATGTCAAGAGATACAACGTCAAAAATGGTCATGAATAAAAAATCAGAATATACATCATACATCAGGGAATATAATCATAAGGCTATGTGCTACTATCCCTGGACAATGTCGATATCTCTGGACCAGTGCCTTCCCCACCAAATGTCTTAGGATCTCTCAAATCTCTTAGAAGAGGTTGTGTCACACCCCTACTCATAGTCCTGGACTGACACCTGCCCAATTGAGACTGAGCATAACTGAATTTCTACTCTGAGGGAACTGTATCATGGTATCGACCTCTATAATACTCGGCCTCTCTACCCACATGAAGAACCTACCTCATATAATCAACCACAAAGGTACCATCGAATACTATCTGCAATCTCTTAGCCAATCCCTATGCCTGTTGTGCAACCTATCTAGCTGCATCTCTCTCGACTGTCAAGGAGGCTATCTATGCATGTGCAGCTACCAACTGTGCCTGTACTTGTGACTGCATCTGTGTTTGTGTCTGCACTAATAACCCCCGAGCCTGTATCAGCTGACCTTGTAGTGTTTGAACCTGAACCTGTAAGCTCGCAATCTGGGTCTGTTGCTACTGGGAAGGTACTCCAATGTGGACACGCTGCTCTGCAAGAGCTACCAACGATTTCCTCTTATGAGGCACCATGAAGTCTCTAGCATCAATAGTTGGACCATCTCTTCCACCATCTTCACCACATCCACCCCCATCTCCACCATCTCCATCTCCCTCCTCATCACCACTGCTCTCCTCATCATCACTGCTCTCCACATCCTCCTCCTCCTCACCTCCCTCATCTCTCCTCCATTGGCAACCGTGTGAAACTGTAATCTCCTCCTCACCTGGTAGTGGCACTGGCTCATCTAGAACAAAGATATGTGGAAAAGGATGTAAGGCGAGGTACTGTGCATAATCTGTTGTAACTGAAGCCTCGATAATCTTAGGGTGAATCTCCCAAATCAAAGGTTGCGAACCCTAGTACTTCTGCACTATAGTATCATATGATAGGTTGGGTCCCCATTCAATGGAATCTATTTGATGCCAGAAATAATGTGCAACACCCTAGGGCATGCCCTATACAATGCCATACTATCTAATCACCCTCCTTAACAAAAATTTCTCGACAAAAAAATGTGTCCTACCAATCAAATACATAGACTAGAAAAAGTATGGCATCTTTGTATCATCATTGTCCCAGTTCTCACAATCCAAATAAGGCAGCCATATCACAGTCTCTACATCATCAAGAACTCTCCTCCAATGCTCCACTTTTCCTATTCCAGGCTAAGCAAGTCGACCTGCATATATGTGAACATACGGCCTCATGGCGGGTCGTTGTCTAACCATCACTGGACGAGTAACAACTATATGCTCCCATGCCCACACCTGAAGCAATGTCACTCCTGAAGACAAACTAGCCCCTCGGTAGTAAACTACCTGATGTAAATCATGGTATAGATGAGTGAGCATGCACATACCCCATGCATATTTGGTACCATGGATGATCATGCTCTCCAAAATATGGTCCCACCCAATAGAAAGTCCCTTTGACCTGCGATCAAGACAAAGGAAACCTCTGATGAAACTAGCAAGAACTGATGGCAAGGTAGCATAAGCATCGAACATCTCTCACCATGGAATATCATATCCACTAATCGTCTCATCCTGAAACACACGACGTAGAGCATCAATCTCGCCTTGCTCTGAAGAATAATAGACTACTGGCTCCCCAACAACAGGTATCCTCAAAAAATTTCATACATCCTCGAGGGTCATTGTCATCTCACTGGTAGGAAGGTGGAAGGTATTGTGCTCACTATGCCATCTCTCTGCTAGGGCTGTCAAGAGACCCCGATTAATCCTAATCTGGGGCATAGATAGAAGAGAAGACAAACCACATCGGGTGATCACTGTTGTCTCAACCTACACTAGATGCAGTATCAAATCAAATGTCCTGGGAAATTTCTCTCAGATCTGTAAGTTCATCAACAACTCCTATCATCACAAAATATTGAAAGTTAGTAATCTTTGTCAATTGATCAAAGATCAATCAATCTATCAAATCTAATCAACTCTAGTGAGATTTTGATCAAATCTCGTGAGCAAACTATCACTGAACCTCACCTATCATGAGGTCAATCATCAAACTATCATTGAACCTCACCTATCATGAGGTCAATCATCAATCCTTTATTGCACCTCGCCTATCATGAGGTCAATAAATCAAATCAACCTCACTTATCATGAGGTTAATTATCATCAATCAATTATCAAACCTCACCTATCATGAGGTTGACCATCATCTAAACTATAAGGATCATCAATCAACATCAACTAAATGGCTGACAAAACAAAATTCATCAAAATTAGGGAGTTAATTGACAAATTTCATCATTCTGAATTGGATGCACTATAACAAAGTTTCAATGCACCAGAAATTTCAATGAGCTATTTAAACTCATCAATGTGCCAAAACATGCGGTTAATGCGCTAAATCATTAGATGCACCATTTCAAGGGGTCTATGTGCCAAAATAGGTGGCCAATGTGCTAAATCATTAGATGCACTATTTTGTGAGGTCAATGAGCTAATCTACGTAGCTTATGTGTTGAATCAATTTATGCACTAATCTAGCCTACACATGCACTAATTTATCCTATCTATGCGCTAATTCAGTAAATGTGCTAAAACAAAAGGTTTATGCACTACAACAGCCTATGTATGCGATAAAAGAAAGAAAACTGATTTAAAATGAAAAAAAGTGTGGAAATAAAAAAAAATCACGAGGTTCTAGGGTACATATCGAAGGTCTGTATGCGGCCAGGCAGTTGTGTTGTTGCATGCGCTCAAAATAATGACTGTGGTAAGGAATGGACATTTTTCTCAAAATCACTCACTCCAAATTTTCAAAACTCAATATGCACAAATGAATTCTACATTCATCTTTTTAGCTAATTAAAAGAGTGATTAAGAGGTATTTTGGTGGGATTTATTTAATTTATTTTCAAGGGGTTTAATTCAAATTTCAATACAAGGGCATTTTTCACATTATTTGTCGGGAGATAAATCATTGCATCATCAAATATTTATCATATTAGCGAAAAATCATAAAAATTTAAAAAAATTCAAAAATTCAAAAAAAAAACATTCATTGATTTATCTCCCGAGGGGGCATATATCCATCATTGCCTGAAATCAGCCTAGGGTACTCCAAAAATTACCAGCATCAGAATAACAGGTTTTTCATAAATGTAAACACATCACTCCCAAAGAGGAAATGTATACAATTCTTAAAAATCGTCTGATAACTTAGTTTACTTAAATATTTATTTGATTAATTAACCTTAATTCATCTACTATTAAATAAATAAAATTATTTATTTCATATAGTTCATTTCTTTAATTCCTATTTTGTCTCTTTCAATTCATTCTTTAATTAAATAACTTAACTTCTAATAGTTTGTAATATTTAATTTATTTATCCCTCTTAATTCAAATAAACCAAATTACAGTCTCACTTAATTATCATTATCCTCTTTTATTAACAAAACAATTTTAAATATCACATTTAATAATTGTTATTTCTCCAAATATTCCACCTCCTAAATTGAATACTATTTCAATTTCTTTGTTAATTTGAATAAATTCCAACATCTTAATTAAGGTTCCCATGTAAATCATTTCTCCTTTCAATTTAATTATATACAGCACCAAATTAGGATATTTGATAACCTAACAATTCTAACTTAGTTTCATATCAAATTTGAGACAAATTTAGACACAAATTATATAGCAAACTTCTCTCATCTTCTTCCTTTGATTCTCTTCCTATCCTTTAATAATACTTTTTGGGGAGCAGCCACCTTCCAATCATCTCGCATTTCTTCATTCCTTCACCATCTCAATCTTCAAATCAAATCTAGACCTTTCTTGTTGCCACATCACAAATATATGTTGTCGAATCTAGGGGGTCACAACCTTTCCACAGGAAATGGATCCCAACTTTGTGCAATCTTACTTTGCAGAAATATCATTAGAAGCATTTGAGAAATTATTATATTAGTAAAGTAGCAATCATCATTGTAGAATCATATTAGAATCATCTTAGTTTTATAATCATGGCTCTTCATATAGCTGCATCTTAGTTTCTTTTATTAGCTTCATGTCAATTTCATCTACAAGATTACATCATATCATTTACAAATTATCATATAGGACTTGATTCCTACATCTTACATCATCTCATTCTCTAGATTGGCATTTTAATAGTCACAGTGCTTACAAAATTTGAGAGCCTCTGTGACTTAACAAATCTTTCAAATTAGAGAGCAATTAGATGCTTTCAATGGATTTCTACTTTAATTAGTTTAATTATTGTTTAAATCTCTTGATATAATGTCTTATTGATTGTGTTTGTTATTATATTACACATATTTTACTCACACAACAGTAATTGAGAAATATATTATAGCTCATTAGGAATCACACTTATCCTAAATAAATGTGCACTAGCAAAATCATCCTCAATTTGGCCTCCTTTTTGACCATTCTCAAGTTTTAAAAGATGGTTTGGCCCATTAATTTATTTTCTAGACTTGACCATAATATTGAAATCAAATTCTTAAAAAAGCATTAAGAATTTAAATATATGTCCATGAATTAAAAGTATATTTATGATTTATTTGAGTGGTTTGTTTAAAAAATGAATAGTATTGCTAACATGTAATTTCTAAACTAATACAAATCAAAACCATGGCCAAGGTTTCTCATTCTATCATTGTATAGTTCATTTTTACTACCACAAGTTTCCTACATACAACAATAATTGGATGATCCTTCTTGCCTCTAGGTTGTGCTAATATTGTGTCTATTGTGGTTCTAGATGCATCAACGTGGACATAGAATGGTTATGTCCAATCTAGAAGTATTA
>VDFB02320132.1:0-164006 GCA_007258455.2 Sequoia sempervirens
TACCAATATAAATTATGCTTTACTTTAAATTTAATAAATAATTATTATTCATTTTTTATTTGAATTGTGACTAAAGTCCTGATTGATAGGTTGATTAAAAAACATCTATAGCTTTCAAACAGTATCACGTTTTTGGAATCCACAACATGCATCACATTATATGCTTCGCATACTATAGGATTAGAAAAAAAAAGAATTTCATGGTGTTGACCAAGTTAAGGTAGCCAGACATACAAGTTTTTATATTTTTGAAAAGTTGTAATAAAAAAATTCATAGTTAGTTATTTACTTGGAAAAAAATTGCAAAAAAATATGAATCGCATCTAAACATGAGTTCTCTACTGATTTCTAAAATCTTATTAAAAATATTATATTTTATTGTGGTTAGGGTGGTTAGACAGAAACCTACTTATTTTTTCCCTATAATTCAAGTACTGCTACATTTAAATTTCAAATTTTCACCAAATATATATATTTTTCTAAAATAAACCTAGTAGTTTAAAAATTACATTCAATTTTCTACAAATTATATTCTTACATATTTTTGAAATAATATACATAACTAATTCAAATTTTTATGTCAAGTTGCCTAACTCTAATTTTTCTAAATTTTTTGCCACTTGAGGGCCTATTTTTTCCATGATGATACTGCACATACCCTAACTAAAGAATTGAAGTGTTTGGTGGATAGAAATGTAACATATTTTTAGGTGCAACTAGATGGAGTTGTGTAAATGTCTGAAGAAGTGTATGTGTGAATCATATTAAATATCCAAAAGAGATGGTACTAAATATTTTAAAGGGAAAGATTAATTATGCTTGAACATATTAGTCAATAGAGATTTGTTTTCACATTATTTGTAATTATCACTAATTCATATTATATCTTTCTCTGAGATAGTGAATCTAATTAGGTCCCTGTATCTTGCTCCTAGACTTCATTTCAGTATCTTGCCCTAAAGGTAATGAGCTTTCTTGCAAGTCTTTTTGGTAGTGAGCCTTATATTATGAGTTAACTCTCATTGTGTTTGTTCCCTCATTGGGTTCTCCATGTACATTAGGTCTCCTTGTATCAAATTCAAGTTCCTCCGTAGAAGCCTAACAACTTAAGGAAAGGATTAGGGATGGAACATGATTTTTCATACAAGGGCATTAGGTTTGATGGGACTAATTATTCCTAATGGAAAATGAGAATGGAAGGGAAACTAAACTCTCCTATTTTTTATTCTCTAGTAATCATTCAAAAGTGTTTGTGGTGCTTCTACCACTCCTATTATAGATCCTATCAAAATTAGATTATACAAATGAAATGCTAAAGCCAAGAATTCTTTTCTATATGGAATAGTTGACTAAGAGTTATTAAAGGTGATGAACTATAGATTTACCAATAATAATTGGTATAATTTCAATAGTATCTATGAATGAGATTTTAAAGTTAAGAAAACCAAGATATAGATATCCAAGAGTAGATTTGATACTTTATTGATGATAGATGATAAAGATATTACATTTCATATGCTCCAGGTTGAAGAATTTTGTATTAGCATTATTGGTCTTTGTGGAGAAGTGAATAAACATCAAATTGTGATAATTTTTTGAGATATATCCCAAAATCTTATAGTCATAATATATTTTCCATTAAAGAATCTAAAGACTTGGATCTATATTCAGTTAAGGAAATGTCTGGTACTCTCACTAATTTTGAAATGAGATATTTTGGTTTAAAGATGTTTCAAAGAAAGAATATGCATTCAAAGGTAATAAAAATATTGAAGATCGGGCTCTTGATAAAAATGGGGACCTTGATGATGTTGAAGCTAAATTTATGAGGAGACTTGAGAATGGTACTAGAAAATAAAAAGGTAAGTTACCCATTAAATATTTCAATTGTGAAAGTATAGGTAATTTTTCATCCAAATGTCCATACAAAGAATCGGTTGATGATAACAAAAGATAGAAGATTAAAATAATTTTGTATTCTCAGGATGGAAGTTTCTCTTATGAATATGATAATGATTCAAATGATGAATCCCTATTCATAACTTTTAATGGAAAAAATAACAATAATAATGAATGGAAAAGGTTTGGTACCTTACTAAACAAAAGGGCCAATGAAACATCAATGGTAGTATGGACTATATTTCATGCAAAGGAAGAAGTTAATTTTTTGGGTAATTCATAGTGGTTTTTCTCACCACATGAATGGTGATAGAAGTAAGTTCATCACTCTCAAAAATATCAAAGGTGGATTTTTTATGTTTGGTGATGAAAAGTCAACACAAATATAATGAAAAGGAGATATAATAATTGATGGAAATAATAAAATTGAATATTTCCTATATGTCAAAGGTATAAAAAAAATATCCTAAGTGTAAGAAAAATGTTCAATAGAGGTTACAAATTTACATTTCATGCTAATGGATACTAAATCTGAATGGAAATTTCTAGAAAAATTCTTGAAGGAACAACAAAAATGGGGCATAAGAGAATGTGGCATAAAAGAATGGGGCACATCAACTTTGAGAACATTGTAAGGATAAATTCCTCCCATACAAGGATAGATTAACCAAAGATAACCAAGCTTGAAAACACATTGTGTAGAGAATGTCGGATGGGAAATAAAACTAATAATAGTTTCAAAATAAAGGAATTATGTATTTCAATGCTATTAGAGTTGATTCACACTAACTTATGCATACCTACAAGGATAATGAGCCAACATGGTGAAAGTTACTTTATTTTTCTTCTAGATGATTACACACGAATAAATTACGTTACTTTCTTAAAAGAGAAATCATAAGCCTTTTATAAGTTTAAGATCTTTAAAGAAAAAGTAGAAAATTAAGTGCATGCTAGAATCTAATATTTAAGGTCAGGGTATGTGTAGGATCATCATGGAAAAAATAGGCTCTTAAGTTGAAAAAAGTTCAGAAAAATTAGAGTTAGGCAACTTGCTGTAAAAATTTGAATAAGTTATCTATATTATTTCCAAAATATGTAAGAATAGAATGTGTAGAAAATTGAATGTAGATTGTAAACTACTTTCTTTTCTTTTTTTTTTAAATCTATTTGGTGAAAATTTTAAATTTCAATGCAATAGTACTTAAATTGTAGGGAAAACAAAAGAAGTAGGTGTTTGTCTGACCACCGTAGCCACAATAAGATGATAATATTTTTTTATAAGATTTGAGATATAAGTAGAGGACTCATATCTAGATGTGATGCATATTTTTTGGCAATTTGTTTCCAACTAAATAATTAATTATGAATTTTTACTACAACTTTTAAAAAATATAAAAAATCATATGTATGACACTTTAACTTGGTCAAAACTTCATGAAATTCAATTTTCATTTTTTGAATCTTATAGCATGCGAAGCATAGAATGTGACACATGTTTTAGATTCAAAAACTATGATACCGTTTGAAATTTGTAGGTGTTTATCAATCATCCTATCAATCAGGACTTTAGCCATAAGTCAAATAGAAAATCAATAATAATTATTAATTAAATTCAAATTAAAGCATAATTTATATTGGTTGAAATTTTATAATATCCTTTAAAAACCCTTTTTGTTTCATAAAATTCGGGTAAAACAAAAGTCGTCAGCCACATGCCCATCATATCACCACTTTTTGGCCCATCATGATCCTGCACACACCCATCACAAAGGGGAGGTAGTTTTACTACATATGAATGTAAAATATTTTGTAAATATCATGGAATTGAGTGAATTTTCTATTCTCCTAAAACCCATCAACAAGATGGTATATGTGAAAGAAAAATATAACTATGCAAGAAATGGCTTGAACAATGATGAAAGATGGTGACCTATAAGATGTGTATAGGAAGAAATAAATTCATACTATTATATATTTGGTCAATAAAGTGAAGCTAAGGGTCAGCAAAAATAAAACCCATTATGATCTGTGGTATGGAATATCTCCTACTTGGTATGTGTAGGATCATGATGGGCCAAAAAGTGATGATATGTAAGTGATATGATGGCCCATGTGGCTGACGACATTTTTTTCACCCAAAATTGATGAAACAAAAATGGTTTCTAAAAGAGATTATCAACTTTCCACCAATATAAACTATGCTTTACTTTGAATTTAATAAATAATTATTATTCATTTTATCTTTGAAATACGACTAAAGTCTTGATTTATAGGTTGATTGAAAAAAATATATAGCTTTCAAACAATGTCACTTTTTTGAATCCAAAACATGCGTCACATTCTATGCTTTACATACTATAGGATTAAAAATAATAATAATAAATTTCATGAAGTTTTGACAAAGTGAAGGTGGTTGGACATACGATGTTTTATATATTTTTTAATTTGTAATAAAAAATTCATAATTAATTATTTACTCGGAAAAAAATTACAAAAGAATATGCATCACATCGGCACATAAGTCCTTTATTTATATCTAAAATATTATAAAAATAATTATCATTTTATTGTGGTTAGGGTGGTCAGACAAACACCTACTTCTTATTTTTTCCCTGAAATTGAAGTACTACTGCATTAAAATTTCAAATTTTCACCAAATAGATTTATTTATTTTTTTGAATAAACCTAGTAGTTTAGAAACTACATTCAATTTAATACAAATTATTTTCTTACATATTTTTGAAATAATATAGATAACGTATTCAAATATTTACCTCAAGTTTCCTAACACTGATTATTTTGAATTTTTTTCCCACTTAAGGGCCTTTTTTTCCATGATGATCCTGCACATACCCTATTGTTAAATAGTTTATAATCTTTGGCAATAGATGACACACCTAGAGATGATGATGATTATGGAAAGCTTGATTCCAATTGTGATGAAGGAATCTTTCATGATTATTCTACTGTGAGCAAGGAATATAGATGCTACAAAAAGATACTAGGGAAGTTGATTGAAAGTATAAATGTAAAAGTAGATGAATATTTGTATCAAATATCTCTTGAAACTAAAGTCTTTAGATTTGATATGTTTCCCTAGATTGAAAAATAAGAAGAAGAAGATGAAACTAAAGAGAAAAAAGAAAGGGAACTAGAACTAGTGAAGACTCCCAATACTCTAGCAAAATATCTATAGAATAATCAGTCTACAAATTGGATCATTTGAGACAAGGATGAAGGTATACTAACTAGGAGGAATTTTTCAAGAGCTAGTGAGCAAGTAAATATGTGTTTTTTGTCAAAATTTGAGAAGAAAAATGAAAATTCCATCAAGGATGAAAATGGGATAAAAGCATTAGAGGAACAATTATATCATATTGAGAAGAATGAAACTTGGGAAATGGTTGCAAGACTTGATCATAAGAATGTGATAGGAACAAAGCGGGTGTTTTGAAATAAGCTAAATGAGGAAGGTGAAGTTCTGAAAAAAAATTCCAAATTATATTCACAAGTAGAAGGCATTGACATTGAGGGGAATTTTTCTCTAGTAGCCAAAATGGAAGCTATGAGAATTTGTTATGCACTTATTGCTCATAATAAATTCAAAGTATATCAAATGGATGTCAAGTAAAATTATTTGAATGGTTATCTATAGGAATAAGTATACATTGAGCAACTAGATGGCTTTGAGTTTTTGAATATTTTTATATGGTTTGTAGACTCAAAATTCATATATATGGTCTCAAGCAAGCTCCCAGAGCTTGGTATGCATGACTAGATAACTATCTACTTCAACAAGAATTTTGTAAGGGTAATGTAGATAATAATCCATATATTAAAGTTTAGGAAGCTAACCTTTTGACTGTAGTTGTGTGTATTGATGACATCATATTTGGTGGAGATGATGATATGTATAAGAGGTTTATAGAGGAAATGCAAAAGGATTTTAAATGTCAATGATTTTTGAGCTATCATTTCTCCTTGGTCCTTAAATTATTTAGCAAAATGTTGGAATTTTAATAATTTTTGGGAATCCCTATGGTGACTAGTTATCATCTAAGTAAATAATATGAGTCTCTAGAGGTTGATCAGACTCTCTATAGGTCTATAATTAGAGAGTTACTATACTTAACTATTTTACACTTGATATCATGTACACAGTATGTTTGTTTGCCAGATTTCAAGCTAGTCCTAAGCAATCCAATGAAAAGGTTGTGAAAATTATTTTCAAATACCTAAAGGGTACTCTAAATTATAGGCTATGGTATAAAAAGGATCAAAAATTCTCTCTCAATTCCTATATTCATGTTGATTGGGATGGTTGTGTTGATGAACGGAGAAGCACATATGGGAGTGCATTCCTTTTGGGAGACAGATTGGTCTCATGGTTTAAAAATTAAATAATTGGATTCTTTGTCCATAGCAGAAGATGGATATATTTTTGTAGCATATTATTGTACTGAAGTCCTTTAGATGAAGCTAATTTTGAATGATGTGAATGTGGTATATGATGAACCTATTCCTATACTATGTGACAATATAAGTTCTATTAATATTTTTAAGAATTCGGTAATGCATTCAAGGACTAAACAAATCTCAACCTGGTACCATTTATTGAGGTAGAAAGTTACTAAAAATGAATTCAAAATGGAGTATGTGTAGGTACAAAGGGTAAGATTATAGATATTTTACAAAGGATCTTTCAAAGGATACTTTTGAGTATATGAGGTAGAAGCTAGGGATAATTGCTCCTCCTTTATCTAACTAGATACATAAGATGGTGTGTCTTTAGAGGTGATAGATTAATGTCATATATGTTTTCTTAGAATGATGAGTGATACCTCTAAAGGGGATCTAGTAAGGGGGAGTACTAAATAAATTATGTAATTTTTGTATGTGTGTGAAAAAGAAGTGTTGTTGGTCAAATGGGGAGCATGTGCTACTCCATCAATAGAAGATCACTTTTACTTGTTCTCCTTAAGTCATAAAAAATCTTGTTTCCTTCCACATAAGTGTTTGGCCCTTTCTTCTTGATGTCAAATGGTATAGTGAGCAGTTTGTGTTGCAATAAGTACCAAAGGGGGAGATTTGTGGTAGTTGTCATTGATGTTAACACTGATGGTTGTGTTTTCATTAATGTATATAATGATGGTTCTCATTGATGTTAACACTAAGGAGATTGTTGGTAGCTATTTTTAACATCATTTTTTATTTGTAATTGATGCCATGCCTTATAAGAAAAGAGAAGAATTGAAGAAGTTCATTATTGGATATCATGCCTTATCAAAGAAGAATTCAATAATTTCATGGTTTGATGTCTTTCCTTATAAAAAATGAGAAAGTTTGAATAACTTCACAGTTGGATTTCATTCCTTATCAATGAAGAGAAGAATCTAAGAATATCATGGTTGCATATCATGTCTGTTAGGAAAATATGTCTCAACTTTGCAAATGTATAAGGTATTGTTGATATGTCAGTTCGGGGGAGGTGGGGGGGTTATAGGGGGTACCCCTGTGGGGTTTTGGGGGAGTTCATCCCCTTTGGTAGGAGGCCTAGGGGTTGCGTGCCTTGGTGAGAGTTCAAGGGAAATACCCCTGAAAGACACATTTTATGTGTATTTTATTATTGTAAATCTGGAACTTTTCTCATTAGATCTTAGATATGACTGTCAATATTTTGCAGTCTTGTCTTTCCCTAGAAGGAAACCCTATTTTATGAGGTTTTTGTATTATGGTTGTGTGTTGTGATGTATTTTGAGAGTTTCATAGAGGTCATGTTACCTCTAGATCTCTAGTTGGTGACACTCCTATGAGAAAATTTCTTTGTAAGTACATTATAATCTTTATGATTTGTAAATTATATATTGGGCAACTTTTGGAATGTGGGGTATTTCTCCCGAAAGGGCTTTCCCCATGTAAATAATTGTGTTGTGGTATTCATGATACTTTTAATTATGTTTATGTAATTATAAAAGATCTATAAGTTTTTTTGTATTATTCTCCTCTTAAAATTAGTGTAGCACATTTCACTACCTTAGCTTCCTTACAAGTTATATCAAATCCTAATCACCTTTTTCTTTAGTTGTGGTTTGCTAGGTTTTTTGAACTAATCCAAATTTGAGGGGGAGCTTATGTAGAAGATATTTTATGATCTTGTTGAAAGAATTTTTAGATGGGGAGTTCATCAAAGAGACTATAGGTGGATAAATTTTCTAGAAATAATTTTGAAATGTGGAAGCTAGAGATGGAGAATCTGTTGATAGATCGAGATCTATGGGATCATGTTATTGATGAGAATGTTTCAATACTAGCAGATCCTACCCAAACTACTCAATATGATTTTATAGATTATAAATCCAAGGGCCTAATCAGATTATGCTTGGAAGAATCTATTTTAATCAATATACATGAAGATTATTATGCACAAAAACTATGGAAGAAGCTTGGTGAGATGTATCAATCCAAATCTTTAGTGATCAAGATTTTCTTCAAGAAAAAAATATATTCCTTGAGAATGGAAGAGAGTGAATAAATTATAGACTAATTGGAAGTATTCAATTTGTTTTTGGCTTAGTTGGCATAAATTTCTATCAAAATGGATGAGGAGGAGAAATTTTAGATCTTTCTTTGGTTTTTTCCTTATTTGTGGGATAATATTGTTATAGCTATTAGGAGTACTTATGTTATATTGAAGACTATAGATGTGGTGGGTTATTTTCTTTCTAAAGATTGAGGAGGAAGGTATCCATTAGTTCCAAGGAGGCTCTCAATGTTCATGGAATACCTAAGGAAAAAGGAAAGAAAAATGAGAAGAATGACAAATACAATTCCAAGGGGAGATCTAATCTCCTGGAAAGTCCAAAGTTATTTGTTGAAATTGTGATAAGCCTAGACATGTTTGTAAGGAATGTAAAGTATTAGAGAAAAAGAAAATTAAGAGATTTGATTCTAATTTTGAGTTATGGAATGAATATCACAAAAAAATCATTATAGCTCCAAAAACTCATACAGGTAATGATGCATGGTTAATTGACTTAGGTACATCTTTCCATATGACATTTAATAGAGATTGGTTTTTTTAATATGAAAAACCTAATGGAGTTAAGGTTTACTTGGATAATTATTCTTATTTAAACATTATTCATAGAGGTAAAGTTAAAATTAGGTTTCCTAATGGTAGAATAAAAATTATTAATGGTGTGTTACATATCCTTGGATTAACACAAAATCTGTTATTTGTAAGAAAACAAATAGATATAGGTGTGTAGGTAGTATTTTCTAATGTAGGATACAAAATGATCAGAGGTGCTATGGTGATTGTTAGAGGTGTTAGATGTGACACATTGTATAAGCTTGATGCATGCACTATTGAGTGTAATAGTACTTCTATGAAAAAAAATTATGTGGAAGAGGTGAGAGTTTCACCTTCAATATATGGTCATGGCTTTTAGGTGCCCAAGGGTGCTCTTTCTATTGAATCAAAGTTACCTGTAGAGAAAAATATGATATGGCACTAATTTTTTGGCCACATTGGAGAAAAAGGCCTAAGAGCCTTGAAAATAAAATTCTTGTTGAAGGTTTGTCATATTATAATCTTGAATTTGAATTTTATAATCATTACATTTATGGAAAATAAAACTGTGTTCAATCTTACTCAAGTTCTCATAAATATTGAGTTGTATTAGATCTTATTCATTCAAATGTGTTTGTTCTTGTAAAGAATTTTCATCAATTAGTAATTCCACATATTATATTTCATTTATTGATGATTATAGCAAAAGAATAGTGGTATACTTTCTAAAGAGTAAATCTAAAGTTTTTAGTCTATTTAAAGAATTTAAAGAAATGATTAAGTTTTATACTAGAAAGAAAATAAAATGTTTGAGGACTGATAATGGTCGTGAATTTTTCTCTAATTATTTTGATATATTCTATAAATATTATGTTATTCATAGAAAAAATACAATTATATATCCTACACAATAAAAAGGAGTTGAAGAAAGAATGAATAAGACACTAATGAAGAAGACTAGGAGTATATTGAGTGGTGTTGGTCTAGAGAAAAGGTTCTAGGTTGAAGTTGTTGCCAGTTCTTGTTACCTAATTAACAACCTACATCAACTCTTGTTGATAAGATTCTTATAGATGTACGGTTGGGTGAAAAGCCTTCACTAAGACATATTAGAGTTGTTGGTTGTGAGGCATACACACATGTTCCAATGGAGAAGTGAAAAAAGTTGGAGAACAAGGCTATGAAATGTATCTTCATTTGATACAATTATGGTGTGAAAGGATACAAGCTTCAGAATCTTGTTGCACAAAAGGTAATAAAAAGTAAAAGTGTTAATTTTAGAGAAACTAATCCTTCTTCTATTGCATTGCATCTAAATAAAAGTAAACAAGAATATGTGATTAAATTTCCTTCTACACTTGAGAAAGAAGAATCCAGGACCATGGATAGACAAGAAGTTGAGGAGAGGGGTATGTGCAGAATCGTCATGGGCCAAAAAGTGGCAATGGGAAAAAAAATACATTTTTCATCAACCCAAAAACATGGAAATGCCGAATTGACTTTTTTTGTGGCTTGGGTGTTAGTAAATTGCTCCAAAGAAATTCCCAAACCAATATTTACATATCAGATATCCAATTTCGATTGGATATCTGATTCAAATCAGATATTAGATCCAAACTAGATATCTGATCCAAATCGGATATCCGCTTTGAGGTGCCTATAAATAAATATATCTAAGAGATTTTAAAATCATTTCTCATTTGGACAGGTTGCGGGCACATAGTGAGAAGGAGTTACAAATATAAAATATCCAATTTGAAAGGTATGATTTTGGAATTTTTTTCTTTACTTAATTTTTCAATTAAATTTGTATAATTTTACATAGTCTTCTATGGATTTCTTTTTCAAAAAAGGATTTTTGATTTGATTTTATGAAAAACTTGAGTTTACAATGTATTTTTATTAAAAAATAATGCTTTTTTATGGATTTTGATTAAAAAAATAGTGTTGTTTATGTATTTTTTATTAAAATTTAGAGTGTGTTATAGATTATTGTTAAAAAGTAGGTTTTTTTTTGTATTTTTATTAAAAAGTAAGGTATTTTTACAATAATTTCATTTATATTGTGTAATTTCAATTAGATTAATTAGTTTTAACTTTAACTAGGCATTATGGTTGTTGAGAATGAAAATGCACAAATTCCAAATGATCCACCAACTGAGAATGAAAATACACAAATGCAAAATGCTCCACCACCGCCGCAGCTATCAATTGAAGACTTAATTGGTGAAAAATTGCAGCAATTGAGGGGAATTTCTGATGTTTATATGAGAATCCCTTAATTATCTAAGATTTCAAACACATTGAAGGAAATAATTAAAAATATAGAAACCCTCTCCAGAAAACATAAAGCCTTTCATTTGTGGTGAGAAGACATGAGGTAATTTACACGTGTGGGTTGTCTTATGATGATGTGAAAGATATCGGAATAACCAAGGCCCAAATAGACTCTTTATTTGTTAATCTCTGCACTGGTTTTCCAGTTAATGTTAATAAACAAAAACTTTCTATAAAATGGTGCACACATAGGGACATTCTAGATAACTTTTTGGATCATTGGTGTATGGTTTTTGGCAAACCACCAAACAACAATTGTAATATAAAATTTTAAGGGTTGAGGGTTAATGGTATAGGGTAGAGGGTTTAACAGTCAAGGTTTTAGGGTTAAGGGTTTAGGGTATAGGGTTCATGGTAGAGATTTATAAGTGTTTATAGTTTTAGGGTTTACGGTTTAAGGGTTAAGGGTATAGGGGAGAGAGATAGATGGAGTGAGTGAGTGAGAGAGAGAGACCTGAGAGAGGGAGAGGGGGTACAAGGAAGAGACTTGAGAGAGAGAGGAAGAGTGGAATTGAGAGAGAATTAAGAGAGAGAGAGAGATGGAGGGGAGAGGGGAGGGGTGGGAGAGAGGGTGGGAGAGTGGGAGAGAGTGGGAGAGTGGGGAGGAGAGGGAGGGAGATGGGAGGGAGTGGAGAGGTGGGGTGGAGAGTGGGAGAGTTGAGAGAGAGAGATGGATAGAATGAGGTGGGAGAGTTTGGAGAGGAGGTGGGATAGAGTGGGAGGAGGAGGAGAGGGTGGGAGAGAGGGAGGGAGAGGTGGGAGGAGGGGGAGAGAGAGGAGAGAGGATGGGGTGAGAGTTTAATGGGAGAGGAGGGTGAGGGTGGAGAGAGGGAGAGTGGGGGAGAGAGGAGAGAGAGGAGGAAGAGGTGGGAGAGGAGAGGGTGGGAGGGTGGGAGAGGTGGGAGTGTGGGGAGGGTGGGAGAGAGTGGGAGAGAGAGTGGGAGAGAGTGGAGAAAATAGGAGAGAGGATGTGGGAGAGGGAGAGAGGGTGGGGAGGGTGAGAGAGGTTGGGAGAGAGGGTGGGAGAGAGTGGGAGAGTGTGGGAGAGAGTGGGAGAGAGGGGAGAGTGGGAGAGGATGGGAGAGGGTGGGAGAGAGTGGCACAGAGTGGGTGAGAGTGGTACAGAGGGTGGGAGAGACTAGGAAAGATGGTGGGAGAGAGTGGGAGAGAGTGCGATAGAGGGTGGGAGAGAATGGGAGAGGGTGGGATAGGGGAGGAGGGAGTAGAAGAGAGGGGTGGAAGAGAGTGGGGGATAGTGGGAGAGGAGTGGGAGAGTGGGAGAGAGTGTGAGAGAGGGTGGGAGAGAGTGGGAGAGAGATAGAGGGGGTGAGTGAGAGAGAGACTTAAGAGAGGGAGAGGGCCAGAGAGAGAGAGAGAGGGGGGGTTTAAGGGTTAAGAGTATCTAGGGGAATGATATAAAGGGACTAACTCTGAGAAAGAGACCTAATAGAGGGAGAGGGGGTATGAAGGAGTGACTTGAGAGAGAGAGAGAGAGAGAGAGAGAGGGAGTGGGAGAGAGAGGTTATATATGGTTAATGGTAGAGGGTAGAGGGTTTAAGGGTTTAGGGTTAAGGGTAGAGGGAGAGATATAGAGGGAGTGAGCGAGAGAGAGAGACCTAAGAGAGGGAGAGGAGGTTAGGAGAGAGATACTTGAGAGAGAGAGTAGAGAGTAGAGGGTTTCAGGATGAAGGGCTTAAGGTTTAGGGTTAAGGGTAGAGGGGAGAGAGATAAGAGTGATTGAGTGAGACTTAGGAAAGAGAGAGATGGAGAGAGAGAGAGAGTGAAAGAGATAATATTTAAATATTATACATAATAATATAATATATTATATATTAAATACATAATTGAAGTAAGAGATTATCATAAATTATATATTATATTTTACATTATAAAGTATATTGTACATTATATATTAAAATATAAACTTTATTATATTTTTAAAATCATGTATTATAATATGTGTAACATTTTTTAAACTCTATCTAAAAAATATTGGATATCAGATTCAAATCAGATATCCGATATGTCTGAGACAAAATTTAATGCCTAGGGATTAGCCTCAAGCTTTCTTTAGAATTTTTTTTGGACCTACCAATCCTAATAATTCAACATAAAAAATGTGTGTAACTTAACTTGCTTTTCTAGACTTCGCACATGTGGCTGATGAATTTTTTTCTACCCAATATTGATGAAATGAAAAGGGTTTGTAAAGGAGCTTATCATATTTCCACCAATATAATTATACTTTACTTTGAATCTAATAAATAATTATTATTCATTTTCTATTAGAATTACGACTAAAGTCTTGATTGATAGCCTAATTAAAAAACATCTATATCTTTCAAATGGTATCACATTTTTTGAATCCAAAATATGTGTCACATTCTATGCTTTACATACTATAGGATTAAAAAAATTTGAATTTCATGAAGTTTGACCAAGTGAAGGTGGTCAAACATACTAGTTTTTATATTTTTTAAAAGTTGTAAAAAAAATCATAATTAATTATTTACTTGGAAAAAAATTACAAAAGAATATGCATCACATCCAAACATCAGTCCTCTACTTATATCTAAAATATTATAAAAATATTATCATTTTATTATGGTTAGGGTGGTCAAATAGACACCTACTTATTTTTTCCCTGAAATTTAAATACTGTTGCATTGAAATTTCAATTTTTCACCAAATAAATTTATTTTTAAGAAAAAAAAACCTAGTAGTTTAGAAACTAGATTCAATTTTCCACAAATTATATTCTTACATATTTTTGAAATAGTATAGATAACTTATTAAAATTTTTATGTCAAGTTTCCTGACTCTAATTTTTCTAAATTTTCATTGCCACTTAAGGGCCTATTTTTTCCATGATGATCTTGCACATACCTGAATCTCATGTAGATCTAAATCTTTATAAGAGGATGAAGAATCTCCAACTCAAATTTTTCATAGGTCTACAAGGCATAGACAACCACCTGAAAGGTATTCACCTAATGATTGGAGATGAATTTTTTCTTTGAATACTAACATGGATGAACCCAAATCAATAGAAGAGGTATTAGGTATGAACAATACAAAATTATAGAAGATTTGTATGGATGAAAAAAGGGTAGCTTTAAAAAATAATGATACATTGGATCTTCTACCATTTCCTAAAGGATGAAAACTTCTTGTTCACAAATGGGTTTTCAAGGAAAAGATTTCTTTTATGGAAGTATTGAGAAATACAAAGAAAGGTTGGTTGCAAAATGTTACTCTCAAGTTGATGGTGTTGATTATGGTGAGATATAATCTCTTGTTGAAAAAATGGCATTAGAGGTTGATAAAATGGGTGTGACAAATACTTTCCTTCATGGTTACTTGGAGGAGGATATTTATATGACACAACCAGAGCACTACATGGTGGAAGGTAAAAGAAAATTAGTTTTCAAATTGAAGATATCATTTTAGGGCCTAAAAAAAATTCCTAGGATGTGGTACCAAAAATTTGATATATATGTGTTTAGTTTGGGATTTGAGCATTTTAAATTAGATCATCGTGTTTATTAATAAACTAATGGTGATTGTTTCCACTTAATGCATTATATGTTGATGATATGTTATTTATTGTTAGAGGGATAGGTATGATTTTAGAACTAAAATATCAACTTGGTGCTAAATTTGAAATGAAAGATCTTGGTGTGGCTAAATATATTCTTAGGATGGAAATTAAAAGAGACAAAGAAAATAAAAGTCTATGGCTTGGCCAAAGTAAGTATGTCAATTCAATTTTATAGAGGTTTTATATATATGATTGTAGACCATTGTGTGCTCCTATTACATTTGGAACAAATTTATTTATTTTAGATTGTCCAACATCCCAACTAGAGATGGAATATAGGAGTAGAGTTCGTTACCAGGGTGTAGTTGGAAGTTTGATGTATGTTACGGTTTGTACTAGACCAGACATTGCCCAAGTTGTGGGAGTTCCTTCCATAAATATGTCTAATCTTAGCTGAGTTCATTAGGATGAGGTTGAAAGAGACTTCATATATTTTCATGATAGGTCAAATTACTCCTTATGTTATCATAGTAATATGACTAAAGATGAGATTTTCCTTGATATTCATGGTTATGTGGATTCATATTGGGCAGGTCTTGTTGATAGGAGAAGAACCACTAGTTCTTATGTGTTTATTTTATTTAGTGGTGCAATTAGTTGGATGAGTAAGCAACATGCTATGGTTTCTTTGTTCACTACTAAACGATAGTATACACAACTACTTATGCTTGTAAAGAAGCCATTTGGCTTAAGAGACTGTAAAGAATCCATTTGGTTTAAGAGACTATGTTAAGATATTGTAATAAAACAAGGTGAATTTACAATTTATTTTGATAGTCAAAGTGTAATATGTCTATCAAAGAACTCAACATTTCATGCTAGGACCAAGCACATTGATGTACAGTATCATTTCACTAGAGATATGGTGAAAGATGGTAGGATGAAGCTAATTAAGGAAGATACTTTAACAATTTTTTTATTCTTTAGCTAATTATGTGAGCATAGAGAAGTTTAGATGATGTTAAGAGACTATGGGCCTATTTTCCCCTAGAAATTAAAAGATGATGTCTTTTATACCCTCTCATTGCTCTTGTACTTAGGTGTTCAAAAAGTGAGAGATTTTCTTGGAAAATATGTCTCAACCTTGAAAATATTTAATGTACTATTGATACATCAGCATGGAGGTGTGCATGGGAGTCAAATCTAGACCATTTTTCATTGTCTTTGATCTAATGGTTGATATTTTGCTGGCTTGTCTTTCCCTAGAAGGAAACCCTATTTTATGAGGGTGTTGTATTATAGTTGTGCATCGTGATGTATTGTAAGAGTTTGATAACAGTAGTGTTGCCTCAAGATCAATTGTTGGTGATACTCTTGTGAGAAGCTTTCTCTGCAAGTATATTTTAGTCTTTGTGATTTCTAAATATATATTGGGAAACTTTTAGAGTGTGGTGTTTTTCTCCCAAAAGGTTTTTCCCCATGTAAATCACTCTATTGTGGTATGCATGTTATTTGTGCTTATTTCTATTTAATTTTCTGTAATTGCTAAACATCTGTAAAAAAAATTGCATTATTTTCCTCTCAAGATTAGTGTAGGAAGTTTTTTGCTACCTTAGCTTCCTTACAATGCCTTATCAAAAAATTTGTTGATGTTCATATAATGCATTATTACTATCAATAGAGTTATTTTAATAATGATATATTTAGATGAGAATTAGAATTATAACTATGTCTCATTCTCTCTTCTAATGTTCCTGATAATATATTTGTTACTAAAATGAAGTTATGGTGTCCATAAGTTGGTCAAATAATTCTGGTTTAGGAATCTGCATTGAAATCTTTCTAGGAGAATGTGTCAAATTCCTCTACTATTGTATTTTTGGTCTTTAATTTTGATATTCAATGTAAATTATCTATGTATGTTGCAATCATATGTTTCCAACTCACCTATGTTATTGAGGAGGTTCTTGTGAATTATAAAAGGTTCATAATGTCGCTAGTTGTTTGGACTAATTTGGGAAATGCTCCATTTTTCTCCACATTAATGTATCTTCTCCCACAACTTGGTTTTTATACTCACAATATATATGTAATATCTGAGTTCTAATCTCATATGCTAATGATGTCCACAAGCTATTCTACAAATATTATAGCATACAATTATGTATTGTTTGTTTCTTGAGTAGAGTTTTATGTACCTATTTGGTATGTGGTGGTTTTTTACATTCAAGCAGCATCCCTATATGATCCAAAAGTTCCTAATTGGTAACTTTCATGCCACATTGTGTCTTGAGTTGGCTTTCTGGGTTATTAGTTGATATCTAGCTAACATGGATTATTCTTTTGCTTAGGGCATGTTCTTGAGGGCTACACTAGCAATGGAATATGTGACATGATAGATTTGGGCCCTAACCTATTCTATTTGGGATAACATCAAGTAGATTGATTCATTTAATAGATTTTGTATTTGCTGACTTAGTTTGATGTGTGCCTATATGTGAATCATTTTGGATCATATTGAAATAAGTGTTAATATTTTTTTCATTCCTCTCTATCCTCGAGATAGGACCACATTATGCTTTGGTTACTCACTAGTTAAATTCTTTGTTTATTCTCTTTCTAGCCAGCCTAATTGAAGAATTCAAGTGTTGTAGTGGATATAAATATAAGATATTTTTAGATGCAACAAGAAGTAGATGTTTACAATTATAAAGAACTCTATGTGTGAATAATATTAAATATCAAGCAGAGATAGTGCTACAGATTGTGAAAGGAAAGATCAATTGTGCTTCAACGCCTCAGCCAACAAAGAGTTGTGTTGGAATTCTTTTAATTCTCTCTCATTCATATTGTATCCTACTTTGAGATAGTGACTCTCATTAGGTCCTTGTATCTTTCTCTTGGAGTTGGATGGTGCCTTAGTGTTGTATGTCATTTTCTATAATTCTATAAGGTGGAGAGCCTTCATGCAAGTCTTTTTGGTAGTTAGACTTATATTGTTAGTCAACTCTCACTATGATTTTCCCCTCATTGGGGTTTCCACATAAATTTGGTGTCTCCTTTTGTATGTGCATTTTCTCTATTTATTTCTCTTTGTTGTCAATTTTATTATTGATACATCTTTCATTGGTTAAGTTTGTGGAAGGTGCTAAATATTCTGATTGCTACAATCCTCTTTGTTACTTCTCTTCTTCAAGTTCTATTTCTATCTACTAAAGGATTTTGAGTTGTGCTAAAAGTTTCAAGTTCCACGAGGGGTTAAGTTTTGAGTAGACTAATTCACTGCTCTCTCATTCTCCATAAGCATTCAATAGTATCCATATTCAAGGTACACAACCATGGGTGGAAATATATAGAGGGAGTGAAATCTATGCCTTATTTACAAGCACACCAATACAATTATCATATTTATACATAATGTGAGATTAAAATTGTTGAGAATTAACTATGAGGGATAAGGCCACACTAATAAACCATTAATTTATCCTTGAAGTATCAATTGGATAAAATTCTATAGTTAGAAGCTTAATATGTATCAAAAATTATGAATTGAATTTAAAAGATGTTAAGATAAAAATATTATAATACATCTTTAGATACAAAAATGAGTATGTTGGATCTTATAGATATGTCTACAGGTTGTATAATTCTTAGGCGTTGAAGCTAATATACTCATTTGATTATTGCCACCCTCATAGAAAATTTTACTTTGGTAAAACCAATATAGATTATGAGAAAATAAATAAAACCTTAGTAGATTATTTCTAACCTAAAGGAGAAGAAATTATTTGGATAAGGAAGAAAATGACAAAAAAACAGGTAAGAAATTTAGTCTAAAGTGCAAATACACTCACTTTATGGTCACCAAGATCCATTTATGATAAGGAGAAATAATAAACTAAAAATATACTTGAACGAACATAACTTAGTAAAAAATATCTAAAATATAGACTATGAAATGGATTTGGTAGGTCACTTGGAATGAACCCACAAGAAAATATATATTTAACCCATATAAATATTGTAAAATAAGAGAAATACTTTATTCTTTTATGACCTTCATAGCACCACATTGAGGTGGAAAAATCAAATAGATAGTACCTTCCTATTACAAATGTTGTGAAATTTCTTTCTAATGAGAATTCATTATAATATAGGGAGTTTTACAAATAGCAATTGATACCATCATATTCATGTGGGAAAATTACCTTATTTTAAGAATTAGTTAGATGACATAAAAATTATGTACATCCCTTTACTGAAGGTAACCAAAGGGAAAATATAATGCATATGGAATTTGAAATAATAACTAACAAAATGTGGAAAACTGTGCATAACATTATCATTTTCTTAAATTCAACTTGTGCTACAACAAAGCTACATTGATTTATGTGAAGATAAATATCAAGTAAATGATAAAAAGTAGAAAAATAGATAAAAATTATAGAGTCAAAATAGTCACCTAATCAAATTTACTCCTAATGTCAATGATAAATGTATTCTAATTTAGGATTCTTAGATATACGAAATTAGTCATGACAAAATAATTTAGTTAAATGATATCAACAAAAATGCATCAAATAAAAATGTCATTCAATTATTTTGTTTATATTCTTTATTTTTTCTTACAATAATTAAGAATGTACTTATATAAGGATCAATTGAGTCAATAAGTATTTTAACACTTAATATATTATTTAAACATAATAATTTTTATGATAGTGGTATAGGGACAAAATGTAAGGTTGATCATGCAATAGTGTTTGGAACTACACAAGAATCAAGGAGAGATAGTAGTGGAGTGATCAAGGGAAAACTAGTTGGTTGGTATCACAAGGGCATACAAAGGGTTAAGAAATTTCAAGAGGTGCAAGAAGTATAATGGATTTTGTATGGGTGCACAATTCAAGAGTGTTGAGAAAGTAAGAAAATTGTAGATTGGTCAAATGTGAATGAAAGGGATAGGTAGGGATAAGAATTTGGGAGGTTCAATGGAAAGGTGGGGATAGGATGAAGGTATGCCATAAGGATTCCGAAAATATTTTATACTTTGATTCTTTTGTCATTATTTATTTATTTTTAGTATTATAGTTTTTTCTTAAAATTTGTTAAGGAGTCAAAGGGTCCTAAACCTGATACAAGATAATATCAAAGAATTAAAACATAAAATTAAATAGAAAAAACAAAGAAAAACCATGACTGGCACACAACCCAACACTAAAATAGCCAAAAGAAAAAAAAAACTACAAAGCTATAGGAAGAAAACCATTTATTAAATATAATTTTAATATTGAGATAAAAATTCCAAATAATCCTCACAAGTAGTGTTATCTTTTGAGGTATCAAAGTTCTTCTCCTTTTTAGAAACATGTAGATCATGTTATCTTTCATTCTTTCATTTTTGCTTCTTAATCTTTGACAACCTTATAATAATTCCCATCATAGGTTTCCTCATTATTCTATTAGTAATGTGAACAATTATACCAATGGTAGTTTCAATATTTTTCACTCTATCTTGAAGATTGTTGATGAGAAGTAAGGTATTTTTCCATTTACTTTTACTATTCCTACATTTTTTATATCTTACATTTTTTTAATGAATCCCTTCCATTTACTTTTTAGGAGAAAAAATTCAACACTTAAGAAATCAATTGAGTCATGTGCCACTAGGTTGTTTTATCCTTTGATTCTCTCAATCTCTTTTGAACTTTTATCATCTTCAATATCTTTCTAAGAGTCATTATCACCCATCCCATTATAGGTTGAAAAATCAATATTACCTTCCCTTATGGCCATCTTCTCCTCCACTTCCTACTCTTCCACCTTATCCTCCACTTTCAATTCATCATCTTCTTCTTGCCCTTCTTTCTTATCAACATCAATTTTGACATTCCTCATCTTCTTCTTTCTCCTCCTCCTCCTCTTCCTAATCTTCACAATTATGATTATTCTTTTCTTCCCCCTCATCTTGAAACAAATTGTACCTAAAAAATAATCATCCTCAACATTAGACTCTTTATATTTATCAAAATTTACCTTCTTTCCATTTCTATCATTTAAATTTTGAGCAATAGAGGTCTTTGCAAGCATAGAATATCTCCTTTCACCCAGATGCTATTTCCTTTTCTACTTCGATCTATCATCATCAAAAATGTTGTCATCTCAATCAAAAATATGTATGGCTCTCTTTCCCAACTCCTCAAAGTTACCAATTAAGTTCATATCTTTATGGTTTTGAACTACTTTCTTATTTTGAGGACTCATAATAGTGTTCTTAGTAATTGATCCTCATCCTCTTTAAGAATAAAGGCATTTATTTTTCTATAACAACAGGGATTAATATCCATAGTTGTTGCATATCCAATAAATCCATAATTTTTCCCTTTCTTGTCCCCACTAGGGTTCTTCAGAGTAGGGTTAGAAGGCCTCTACCAAACTATTAAGTTTTGGCTATTTTTTAGTGACTTATTATTTAAGGTTTTAATTTTTCACATAAGACCTTTTCATAGTAATTTTTATCAATAGGGTTAGATTCAAGCTAAACTTATATGAGGCCATAATTAACAATTAATACAAGGGTGGATACACACCTTAATAATGCACTTCTCAACCAATGAAAGTAAATAAAAGGTGCATGTATAGTGTTCCCATGCCTAAGATTATAAAAAATGGGAAGGCAGTCACAATGCACTAAAGAAATAAAAACTAACTAATAAAATTATTTAATATCTTTTCTTAAGCAACTAAACTATGTTAATAAATATAGGTGTTTTTCCTAAAACAAGAGTATGTTTTATGTAAACTATATTTTTTCAACATGTGCAAAGAAAAATAAATATTGAAAAATATCCAAATGCAACATATGAATATTTATCCTTGTTTCTCTTGTACCTTAGATTGAACCAAAAGAGGATGAATGTGCACCCGAAAACTTCAAAAGTCTTAAGTAGCCTCCCAAATTTCTCTTGATGTTTTCTTATATAAATAAAATATCTTAAATAAATAAAATAACTTAAAGAGATAAAGTAAATAGTATTAGCATCCTAAGTGAACAAGCAACCGGTATCACTCAAAAATCATTCCAATTTGTTTTTTTTAGATTTGGTATGAATTATGTTCATTGTGCATTTTTCCTAAGTCCAATTTAATCCTGATTTCCATGATAAATTTTCGTAGAGATTGGGTGACATTGTTTTCATTGATAGAGAAAATGTCATATTAGGATTTTTATAATTTAAGTTTGGTTTTCATCACGAAAAAAATATGTTGGTTTCATAAACATTGAGAAGGGATATAAAGTCATGCCTGATAAGAAGGATGAGATTTGAAATGAAATAAAATGTTGAATAGAGAAACTTAATAGACTATGGATGGATATAAAAAGTTAATGAAGTTTAAAGAGGCAATAAAAATAAATGGAAGTATCATTTAAGATTTTTAAGCTATTCAATTTTGTAAAGAAATATTGAGGAATATGAAAAGTTGCATAGTTTGAAGTGGAGAAGGTAACACCCATCTTTAGACTGCAGAGGGATGACGTGAAGGTAGGGGAAGACTAAAAAGGGAAAAAAACAACTTCGCAGATGGTTCCTTCCCTTGGCAGTTGCGCAAAGGAGGAGAGGAAGCTGGAGAGGTGTGGTTCATACATGAAGACAAAGCAAAACTTAAATATTGATTTCCTTCAAAACCCTTAGTGTTGTGATGGACCGCGTGAGTGTAAAAAAAGTGGATAGAGATTATAGAAGGAAACTCATATTCGAGTTTGTGTTCCTTCTTGATACGTAGGAGTGGGTAAATAGAAGGGGGCTTAGAGTTGAAAGATGGAGAGTGAAGACCCCAAAATGGAAAACAAATATTTTTTTTTTTTTTTGAATTGTTTCCCATTAGCTGGCTGCACTTGGGAGAGAGGAGAGTACGCAAGAAAATCAAAGAAGTCATTGTACAGAGGAAAAGGGATGTGTGATAGCTGTGCATTGGCATAGGGAGGTGTTGAAAGCGTGATAGCTGTGCATGGCATAGGGAGGTGTTGAAAGCGTAGAACAATGGCATTGTAGTTTGGAGAAAAATAGGAGGGGGGAAAGATATAACAGAGCAAAGCAGATCGCACAAATGTACAACTGTGAGATGAATTAATAATAATAAGACTGAATTGTCAATTCAAATGATTATTTTGTTTCGAAGTTATGAAATTTTGTACTATATGAATTAGAATAAAGTATAGATGTTCATTGCAAATTTGGGCAGAATATTGCTTCTTTGTGTGAAGTTTGGCTTTGACAGTGAGAGTGATAGATTTCTTGTTTTTAATAATTATGACATCACAAGAGCAATGACTAATATTTCATTTTTATCAAATTTTATTATAATATGTTTGATAGTAAGAGTGATAGATTTCTTTTTTTTTCATTATTATGACATCACAAGAGCAATAACTGATCTTTCATTTTTACCAAATTTTATTATAATATGCTTGGTTCTCATAGAAGTTGATTAAAATTAACTAATGATGTACAAAATTATGAGATTTATTTCCAAGCACTTCTATTACGACACTATTAAAAAACATTGTAGACTTATACTAACATCCAAAATCCAAACCATTTTAAGAAAACTTAAAATTATTCTTATATATAAAATACAATGAATTGCATGGGTTTTTGATATAGCACTCTACTGGTTATTATATAATTGTAGTCATCTAGTATTTAAACAATATTGTAAAATCGTATTTCATTGAAGAGTTCTCCACAATATATTATGCAAAGAATTTGATAAGAAACATTGAATATAAAGAAAAAAACATATAAACACAAATATTATTCAAGCAATTTTTTGTTTTAACTATTAATTAAAATTATAATAAATAATTATTTTAAATTATTACGTACTAATTTATATTTATAAAGTATATATTTTTTATTTTGAAATCTCTATTTGTTTTAATTACTCAATAACCATGGAAACTTCATAGTTTGCATCTATTACAAAATACATTTTCAAATAATCATCTAGAGTCATGGTAGGAAAATTAAATACCAAACAATAAAACTAAATAATTTTTTTTATACATATTAATCTTAAAACAAATATTTATTGGACATATATTTATCTTAATACAAATTAAATGCTCATTACCAGCGTTCAATGAGTAGTGGTTCACAAAAACTCATCTCACGTGATAAAAAAAGGTGGAGTATTGACCTTCCAGAAAGACTATCCATCGCAGCACTTACTTTAAAACCAAAATACAAGCTATTTCAAAATATCCCATACAAACTATTTCAAAATATGCCATGCATGTGTAATTGGGATGGCGTCATTCTCGATAACACTTTGGCCTCTTTCACACTGTCGCGAGCTTAGCTGTTTTTTCTCCAGGCGATGCGCTCCTGAGTTCTATCGATCGTGGTCCTGAAATGATGTGCATTCTATGGCTGCTGGAAAACTGGCTCCCTCTAAAGCTTTGCAAAGGCTTCAAAAGGCTTTGAAGCGATGTATCCCATATGCCTTATTCAACCCTAGCGGCATGGTTAACTGGTTGAGGAAAACATTTTACAGACAACTCCCGTTTACCTAATCTGCGGACTGACAAGCAAAAAGAATCCTTCAACTATTTCACAACAAAGAATCGGCATATATCTCTAGTTTATAAACATATAACAGTAGCAACTTTTAGTTCAAAGTCTTCCTGTTTTCTTAGTTAACCTAAATCTAATGTATGAAAAATGAAAACTAAAGTTGTAAGAAAGGCTTACTTTTGGCATCCTCCATCAGACATGATTTCTTCGGCAGGATTTCTTATGACCGCCTAGAGATTGCATGCTAGGGCACACCTTGCCGCACAATGAGCATGACCAAATTTTATCTCCTTTTATGCCACATCTTCTAAAATGTCGCCCTAGTGCTTTTCCTGAAGAAAAATCTCTCCCACATTTTGTACATGTGAAATTTTTAGGGTAGAGAGGTGTGGCTGCAAAATATTCCTCCATACCCACTTCACTTTCAGTAAGTGAATCTAAAATGGTTTCAGATTGATGTCTTGCTGAGGAGATTTCAAAGTTGTCCATAACATCATCATGCTGGGCTTTCTACATTTCTGTATTGTAGAGAAGGATCTTTGTGAATTTGTACCCAGACTGCATTGGGTTACCTTCCTTCTTCCATCACGAGTACTTGCAGAGCTTGAATTTTCTTCTGGTGGTGTAGCACCTGACTGGCTTGACTTGCTTTCTTTTTCTCTTGTAAGGACATGGTTTCACTTCATCTTGATCTTCTCCACCATAGTTCTCTCGGTCCATATTTTGATCAACTATTCGGCTTCTGGATCTCTCTGGATTACCTCAGAAAATTGTTCCCCACACGCGATTTCTATATTCTCTTATGATGCAGCTCCACCAATCCCGCGGATTCGAGTTTAACCTAAACAATAGAAAGCGCAATGGACAGAAATGGATATATATAAGGGAATACTAAATGAGGCTAGGGGCTGCTATTAATGCTGGGTACCTGGTGACAAACCTTTTGACATTTCCCAAGATTAAAGAATACATTTAATAAAGTAGTTGTGATTTGATGTTATACGGCTTCTGTAATCGTCTCTCTATGTTGTTGGACAGCTTTTGTAATTGTATAGAATGGCTGGTTTTTTGGCTGGCTATGTTCTTTAGTTATCAGCTATTTTTGGTAGTTTTATTCTTGTAAATTCTTTTGCTTTGTTCAATATATATATAAAGTTAGATCGATGGAAAGATATACATTTTCTCTTGAGCAGCCTTTCTTTGTTAAAATGCAGTCAAATTGAATAAAAGTATATCCACCACAAAAAAGTACAAAAGCTTAGAAACTAGAAAAAACCATTGAAAAAAAATCTATTATTTTCTTTTTAACTTATTTTTCTTTCTTCCACTCAATTGATACTCGTTTTAGGTTTTCAACAATTATATTCCTTACATATATATACGTTTACCTTAGAAACATAAACTATAGCAAAATGGAAAAGAGTATTGTCTTGAAATGTTCATAAGTTGCTAGCAATATTTAATTATTTTTTTTAGATATTAATTGTAAAATACAATTTATAATTTTTTAATAATAGTATTGAGAGATGTAATATATAATGGAAATGAAGATGAAATATAATTAATTATATGAATAAAAAGAAATTGTAATCAACAAAAAATATTCTTAATAATGAATTGTGTCTTTTAAAAAAATATTGTCTTTTTTTGTTTGCCAATAAAACTATAACTAAAATATCGCGTATCCTACATAGGATAAATAAATATCTTATATGAATAAAGAGAAATTGCAATCAACAAAAAAAAAATTAATAGTGAATCGTTTCTTTTCAAAAAATATTATCTTTTTTGTTTGCCATGAAACTATAAATAAAATATGGCATATCTTACATAATATAAATAAATATCTTACAATTAACATATCTGACATGACAGCTGGCATTGGACCACCATTAACCTCTAAAATCTTAAAATTTAATAGTTTAAAAATATAAATATTTTAAAATGATCAAGGGAAATCAACTAGAAAATTTATTTATTTCACATTTTGTTTAAAAAAAAAAAATCAATTTGTATATATTTTTTGAGGGTTTTAATTTAATAAAAAAATTCTATTAAAGATTATAATCAATTATAATCTAAGCCATTTATATAATTTTGATATGAATTAATTTATTAATTATTTTTTCTTATCAACTTTTTTTAAAGAAAAATTCTTGATATATTGATATATTGACAAGAAACATAACTTTACACAAAATTAGATCTACTATCTCTATGCTAGATCCATATTTATTACAAACATTTCTATATACTTGTTCTGACCCCATCATTTCTTTTAACATATTTATATACACTTGCCTTATCCAAGTTAGTGGAATTCTTATAGCCTATAGGACATGTTGATGGTCATGAACTTGTCTCTTCAATTTTGAATATTTCAATTTTAAAATTGATTGATTCCTATAGGTATGCTTGCGAGCACCTTGTGATTTTGTGATTTATCTTCATGATGTGTTTGCTATGTTTTATGCATGTTCAACACTTGTCTTGTTTTGCAGAATTAGGTACAGGACATTGTCTCCACCACAGGTCTGAGTGTGCCCACTTTCCCAATGGTTATGTCGTAATGTCATGTCGTACTTGTTTGTTTTGATAGTTAATTATCTTGCAATGTTGTTTGAAAAAAATTAATGATTGTAGGTTTTAAATGTTATTTATTTATTTTAGAGTAAAGTTGTTAAAAGATTTTAATTTAATTTAGTTAATTAAATTAAATTTATTGGTAAAGTAATTTAATGCTTTTGATTAAATTTATTTATTAAGTAAATAATTTAATTAAATAAATTTAGTTGTTGAGTAAATAAATTAATCAATTAAATTTATTAAGTGAATAGTTTAATTGTATTTGTAAAGTGCATAGATTAAATGATTTAAATCTATCTTGAAATTAAATTGTGCTTTAAATTATTAAAATGCAAAATATCTTCTAAATGCATAAGAAGAAAATATCTATAGTGGGTGAAAAGGATATTTTAATTTTGACTAAGTGTTAATATCTATAGTGGTTGAAAAGGATATTTTAATTTTGACTAAGTGTTGAAAATTAAGGAGAAGATATAGATCTTGTTGTGGGAGGTGAGGAAAATTTGGCTGTTAAAAATATAGATGAAGGTTTTGGAAGAGGTTCTAGAAGATTGGATTTTACAGTGATTTTTTGAAAACCTCTATAGAAAAATCAAGAAAAAACCTTTCATCCTTAGTGGGGAAACAAATTTTAACAGTTAAAAAAAATACAAGAGAAAACAAAAGGGAATTCAAACAGTAGAAGATTTAGATAACCTCTCTAAAACTGTGGAAATGGAATTCCTCTATAAAATTTGAGAAAACAAAAACCTTTGATAATTTGTCTTTATTTTTCTATAGAAAACTTCATCTTTAAATTTACCCTTTTAGGAATTGTAATTGAATCTAAAAATTCATATGCTATTCAGTTTTTTCCTTGTGGAAATGAGGATTTTAAAAAAGCCCAAGAAGAAATTCATGAAAAATGACTACATATGAGAAGTTTTTGATTAAAAAAAATAATAATTTAATATTAAATATTAAAAAAATAAATTAAAACTTTAATGTTAAATTAGGGGTGTTGGGGAGCTACCCCGACATTATGGGAGGCATTGGCTATGGAGGAAGCGCCCAACGCTACCCCCACAAGACACGACCCCGATAAGGGGGAGGCTACATAGCAGCCCACCTAGCAACAAGGTCGCCCATGCATCCCCTGTGGTTGTGGTTTGCTTTGTATAAAATTTCTTTTCTATATATATATATATATATATATATATATATATATATATATATATATATATATATATATATATATATATATATATATATATATATATATATATATATATATATATATATATATATATATATATATATATATATATTTATTTATTTATTTATATATATATATAATATTTATTTATTATTATATATAATATATATTATATATATTATATTATATTATATTTTTTTATTATTTAATATATACATTATATATTTAAATATATATATATGTTTAATATATATTTATATTTAAATATAATTAACTTAAGTCTATTTTATTATAATAGATGAAAATATTTATTTTAAATGAAATGATTTCAATGGGGAAGTGGGATTTTTATATTTAAATATTATTGGGAAACTGAAGTAAACCTTTAGATTTAAATTATTATTGCTTGTCAAATGCTCAAGTAGTTATTTAAAAAAGGGAATTATTTTAAGGGAAATGGTTATTTGTTTTAAATAAAATAATTTTTTTAAAGAAAGTGATTTTTTATTTATATTTCTTATTGGTTGCAAACAAAGCGATAAGATTAGTTATTTTCATGTAATGTATAATTGAGGAATTATAGAGTGAAACAATTAGTTATAATTTGTTCTCATCCTATGAATAAAATTGTCTTGAATTAGCAATAATTCAGCAATGTATTGTTTTGATTGTTTGCATGCAATATGTAATTGCCTTGTTTGGATTTAGAATATCCTAATATTAGATTTTATCTTTTGCTTGATTTTTTTTTAAAGTTATGTTTCTCTCATTCTCGTTGTTGGGAAAATTGAGTTATTTGTTTTTGTAAGACTTCCAGATATGTTTCCTTGAGATGGGGATTGTAACTTATGTTGATTTATCTTTGAAATAACTTGGGTAGTGCATGTGGTATTTTATTTAGTATGGTCACCTACTTCTATGAACAGGTTGTGTTGTACATCATTATGAGTTGGTATTTGTTATTGGTTATGTGCACCTGGTTTACCCTATGTTAGTGGAATTGATCCCTTTGTTGTTAATAAGGGAGTGGCTTTTCATGAGGTCCAACACACTAAGTGGCATCAGGATAACTCATGCAGAGTTAGTTTAATTAGTGAAAATAAAATAAATATGTTAGGGAAAAAGGGTAGTTTAAAAACTTAACTATTGTTAATGCCTCACTCATAGACTCAAGGGCTAGTAAAGACTTGGGATGGGAAAAGAATGCTTGGAATGTAAAGATCAATATCTTGTTTCTCGAAAAGATAATCGATTCCGCATTGGATTGCATGTGGGGTCAATTTTCGTAAGAGGTCACCAGGGTAAACCAAGATGGGGGCTGGAGCTTAGGAAGATTCACTAGGATAACCCATGAAACTTTGTGATGAAACTCCTCCTATAACAACCATGAGTGAGTTTGTTATATTGTGCAATTGATCATTGTTATCTGGAAGCATTGTAAGTATTTTGTAAGTTGTGTACTTTTGTAGTTCAATATTATTTTTGCCTATGTCTAGATGTTGTAGGTTTTCCTAGAAAGCTCTTTTACTATCTCCTAGCATGGGGGTTCATCCTTCAGGTACCACATGGTTGGATGGAATGTGTACCTTACACCGTTGGGTCCCCAGTTCTTGTTCATCATGGTGAGTACTTCATGATTGGAAAGCTCATGTGTACCAGTGAATTTGTAATTATTTCATGTTCTCTCTTATATCTATTGGATACCTTCTAATTTATAATTGTATCACTCCTCAATTGTATTCAAGGGGAATCTTTGTAATTTGTAATTGTAACACTTTTGTAGCAACTATCCCATTTGGAAATGAGAGTTGTAATTGTAATATTGAGTGGATGCAATGTATGAATGGATCATGATTATACTTTATATTTTATGAGATGTATTTTAATGTTAATAGATGTATGATCTTTAATTCATGAGTAATAATCTTATGGTTAGTAATGGGTATTGTAAGTAAGCATCATCAAGTATCTTAGAGAATTTATGTATAAGTGTAGTTTACTTGTTTAATTACACTCTAAAAAAAAAATTGTTCACTTTCATTATGTGTGTGACATTCTCTAGGGTTTTTTGGTGGGCGTTACAATTTCTATTAGTGTGATCACTAAGACAATAACAAGTCACCTCCATATCAAGATAACTTAGGGTATATGGAAATAACCCAAAGACTCAGTCGCTTCCATCACCTTCACCATTTTCGCCATTCCCCTACCCAGAATAGTCATTTCCACCATCTACCACTCTCACTCCAACTAAGGTTTCCATCACATCAATAAAGTAGTATTAACATCTTTCATATGTTTACTTAAAAAATATATAAAGAAAAAACTGTATTTACTGTAACTATTTATGTAACACATGCTAAGGATTTTTTATAAAATAAAATAAAAATAAACCCCTTTACATGATCATAAAATTATTAATTAAATTATAATACTTAAAATAATTAAAATATAGGATGTGTTATATTTAAATTTTATGTCTCAACTTACATTTGACATGTATATGAATGTCACTAATTTTTTATTATAATCATTATTCCCATTCATTGAATTTTTTGTTGGTATGAATTGAATATGTTAAATATTACCTTATCAATTTTTTAATAATGATGGTTACAAAAACTAATAACATAAATGTGAATAAACATAAAACTAGTAATTACACTTTGTTAGATTCATTTATCATCTTAAAATATTCATAGGTTACTTTGAGCCTATTTATTTATCTTGCATTAGATATAAATTATTTACCTTCCCATTTTTTAAATATTTAATTATGTATTTCTATGGTTTCTTCCATATTTTTATGATGTGAAGGGTGATTTCATCATTTATTTATTTTAAAGCATGAATATAAAACCAATCATAGCAATTTTAAAATTTTATGAATATAATTAACCTTTTTTTTAATAAAAAGGAGGTAAAAAATTATTGAATTAAAGAAATACTATAGAGCAATAAGCAACAACCCACAAAACCAATAAATTGGTCACACAACAAAACTCCCCAAAAGAATCCAACCAAGGAAACAATTACATGTCTTTAAGTCTTCCATGATTATCTTTTTGAGGGACAAAGAGAGCTCTGACGATAAAAGGCCCCAGTCATCTATAATCCATCTCTCCACATGGTCAGAGGCCCACTTCACTAGAAGATCGACCACCTGATTCCATTCCCTAGCAATATGACAAAAGGAAACAAATTCCAAAGAACTACATAAATTTAAAATTTGTTTCATCACCACAACCAGTTTCCAATTAACACCATTGAATATCTACTTGTTTTGCATATCAAATACAATCTATGAATTAGGTTCACAAGTAATACTCTTCTAGCTTAGGGAATAACCTCTTTCAATAGCATTAAAATAGCAAGAGCCTCCATGAGATTATTAGAATGTTGACCCTTGTAAATAGAAAAAAAACAACACCCCTCCATTACTATCTCTACAAATACCACAAATCCTAGCATGCCTAGGATTCCCCCTAGAGTATCCATTTGTATTTATCTTTAGAACTCCAAGTGCAGGAGGGCTCCACTGACCCTCCCAATGAGTTATCTTCTTGACTTGATGAGAACTATTGCTAGTAGAGAAACCAAACCCTCTACCCTCCAAGTAAAAATTCCCCACAAAAGAAAAATCACTTGGATCCACAATGACCAACATGTGCTAAAATAGTCTCTTGGATCTTGCTAAAGATCTTCCTCCATAAAGATCCCCAACTTGCTTAACATCTTGGAAAATCCTTCTATTTCTCTCAAGAAAAAGGTGCCAAACAATAAAGGTAGGGCCAATAATTGAAGCAATATGAAGAAAAGTTGTCATAGTAGAGGGTATCCCCAAGCTTTCCCAAAACTCTATCAAAGAAGAGGCATGAACATAGGGATGTCCTCAAACCCCCCACCAAAAATGCCAAATCCTCCTAGAGTAAGGACATTGAAAGGAAAGGCGTGAGACACACTCTTTACTATTATTTCACAAAACACAAATGGAAGGACCTTGGAAGCCTCTTTTTCAAAAATTATCCCAAGTAAGACATCTATTCTAAACAACTAGCGATAAAAAGAAACTACACTTAGGCCAAGAAAATTTATTCCAATATTGCTTCCACCAAGGGACCCCAATATTTTAATACACTTGCCTATCAAGCTCTGTATATCTAGAGGAAACATAGAATATGCCTGTTTGATTAGGACCCAATCCAAAATATCCTTGTCTTGAAGAGAGCTACATATTCTACCTACCAAGATTCTAGCGAGTTCTTACCTTTCCTCCTCAATACCCCCAAGAGGGCACTCTTGGGAATCTTTCTAATGCCACACCTCCACATCTCCAATGACACTAAAAAAGGTGATAAATTTACCAACAACATTAGAAATATATTGAAAATTACCTTCATCCCAAAATTTCAAAGGGAGCTGAAGGAGACACGCCCAAATATGCAAGATACTAATCTCAATAAAATTGAAGCATGTGCACCAAATTTCTAAATAAATAAAATACTTAACAAATAACAAAAGACCTCCTTGAAAAATGTTAGTGCATTCCTCCATGGAAAAAAATGACACTAGAGAAATACCATTCATCAAGGCCATAATACAAAGATGTGGAGCCATGTAACAATTAGAAGCCTAACTTTAGATAACATTAATATTTAGTTTCTAACCAAAAAAATATTCAATACAAGTAGATTTTAAACCATAGGAATTTCTATTCATCCACTCATTTGAAATATATAGAGTAGTAGAGGGAGCCAAAGGAAATCCAATATGACTAGACTCAAACTAAGAAGCCTCCAATGGACCCATATTAGAATCAACAACTCCCCTAGTACAACACGATCCATTTTGAGAAAAGGAGGCTATAGATCCTACAAAATCCCTAAAACACCATTCTCTAATAACCTATTCCAAAGAGGAAGAACACTAATAAGAATGGAGGTTCTCTCCAAGAAGGAGACTCCAAAGAAGGGCCCACTCTAGGAGATAGGAAAGGCATAGAAGCCTCCTGAATCCCAACAACAATAGGGATCATATTAAGTAAGGAACTATGAAAACTAGTTAGAGGTTAAGGAGGAGGAATATTAGGCAACAAAAAGGTTCTCTTGAGAGCTTTACCTAACCCATTTTTAATTAGACAACCAAAATTCTCACCACATAACTCAAAAACTATAAATTTTTTGGTTGATTATTGGGCATCCAACCATAAATCCATAAGTAGAAAATTCTACTCATGATCAAACTGATCACCCCTACACAGAAAAAATAATACTCCTTGTAATTCTAGGAATCCAAACAAGCCTCTAGGAGAATGTCTAGGAGTTTCAATTCAATTTTATAGAGGTTTTATATATATGATTATAGACCATTGTGTGCTCCTATTTCATTTGGAACAAATTTATCTACTTCAGATTGTCCAATATCCAAACTAGATATGGAAGACATGAGCAGAGTTCGTTATCAGAGTGTAGTTGAAATTTTGATGTATGTTATGGTTTGTACTAGACGAGAAATTTCCCAAGAAATGGGAGTTCCTTCCATATATATGTCTAATCTTGGTAGAATTTATTGGAATGAAGTTAAAAGAGACTTAAAATATTTGCAAGATACCTTAAATTACTCCTTATGTTATCATAGTAATATAATTGAAGATGAGATTTCCCTTGATATTCATTGTTATGTGGATTTAGATTGGGCAGGTGTTGTTGATAGTAGAAGATCCAACAGTGCTTATGTGTTTACTTTATTTAATGGTGAAATTAGTTGGATGATTAAGCAACATACTATGGTTTCTTTGTCCAATACTAAAGGAGAGTATACAACAACTACTTATGCTTGTATAGAAGCCATTTGGCTTAAGAGACTATTTTTAGATATTGGAATAAAACAAGGTGCATTTACAATTTATTGTGCTAGTAAAAGTGCAATATGTCTAGCAAAGTACTCAACATTTCATGTCAGGACCAATCACATTGTTTTCCAAAATCATTTTGTTAAAGATATGGTTAAAGATGGCAAGGGTAAGCTAATTAAGGTAGAGACTGATTATTTAACTAATTCTGTGAGTATAGAGAAGTTCAAATAGTGTTTAGAGACTATGGGCCTCTTGGCCCCTAGCAATTAAGAGATGATGTTTTTATATCCCCTCATTTCTCTTGTAAGGTGTTAAACAAGTGGGAGAATTGTTAGGAAAATATGTCACCCTTGAAAATATACAACATACTATTGATATGTTAGCACAGAGGCATGCATGGGAGTTAAATTTGGACCATTTTTCATTATGACCTAGATCTAATGGTTTACATTTTGTTTTCTTGTCTTTCCCTAGAAGGAAACCCTATTCTATGAGGGTGTTGTACTACGGTTGTGCATTGTGATGTATTCTAAGAGTTTGATAGTGGTTGTGTTGACTCTAGATCTCTTGTTGGTGTTACTCTTGTGAGAGGCTTTCTCTACAAGTATATTTTAATCTTTGTGATTTCTAAATATATATTGGGAAACTTTAAGAGTGTGGCATTTTTCTCCCAAAAGGGTTGTCCCCATGTAAATCACTTTTTTGTGGTATGCATGGTATTTTTTCTTATTTCTATTCAAATTTCTATAGTTGTTAAAGATCTGTAAATTTTTTTGCATTATTCTTCTCTGTAGATTAGTGTAGGAAGTTTTTTTTGCTACCTTAGCTTCCTTACAATACCTTATCAAAAAAATTGTTGATGTTCATATAGTGCATTATTACTATCAATAGAGTTGTTTTAATAATGATATATTTAGATAAGGATTAAAAGTATGACTATGTCTCATTCTCTCTTATAATGTTCCTAATAATATATGTGTTACTGAAAGCAAGTTATAGTGTCCATAGGTTGCTCAAATAATTTTGGTTTAGGAATCTACATTGAAGTATTTCTAGGAGAATGTCCAAAATTCCTCTACTATTGTAGTTTTGGTCTTGTAATTTGATATTCAATGTTAATTCTCTATGTATGTTGCACTCATATGTTTCCAATTCACCTATGCTACTGAGGAGGTTCTTGTGAATTATAGAAGGTTGGCAATGTTGGTTGTTGTCTGGAATGATATGGGAAATGCTCCATAATTCTCCACATTAATGTATCTTCTCCTACAACTTGGTTTTTATGCTCACAACATCTATGTAATATATTAGTTATAATCTCATAAGCTAATGTGGTCCACAAGCTATTCTGCAAATATTATATCATATGATTTGTATTGTGTGTTTCTTGAGTAGAGTTTTATGTACCTATTTGGGCTATGGTGGTTGTTTATGGCATGATAGTATGAAATAAGAGTATATAGGTGATTTTGGATGTTCAACGAGCATCTTTATATGATCTACAAGTTACCAATTGGTCACTTTCATGCCACATTGTGTCTTGAGTTGGCTTTCTGGGTTATTAGTCGATATCTCACTAACATGACTTATTCTTTTTCTTAGGTCATGTGCTTGAGGGCTATGCTAGCAATGGAATATGTGACATGATAGATTTGGGTCCTAACCTATTTTGTTTGGGATTGCATCAAGTAGATTTAGTTGAAAGAGTTTTTAATGGGCTAACTTAGTTTGATGTGCGCCTATATGTAAACCATTTTGGACCACATTGAAAGAATTGTTACATTTTTTCATTCCTCTCTATCCTTAGGATAGGACCACATTATGCTTTGGTTGCTAACTAGTTAAATTATTTGTTTATTCTCTTTCTAGCCCACCTAATTGAAGAATTCAAGTGTTGTGGTGGATATAAATATAAGATATTTTCAGATGAGACAAGATGTACATGTGTACAATTATAAACAACTTTATGTGTGAATAATATTGAATATACAGAAGAGATAGTGCTAAAGATTGTGAAAGAAAACATAAATTGTGCTTAAACAACTCAACCAACAAAGAGTTGTGTTGGAATTCTTTTAATTTTCTCTCATTCATATTGTATCCTACTTTGAGATAGTGAATCACATTATGTCCTTGTATCTTTCTCTTGGAGTTGGATGGTGCTTTAGTGTTGTATGCCATTTTTCTATAATGCTATAAGGCGGTGAGCATTTATGCAAGTCTTTTTGGTAGTTACACTTATATTGTTAGTTAAATCTCAATGTAGTTTTCCCCTGATTGGGGTTTCCACCTAAATTTTGTGTCTCCTTGTGTATGTGCATTTTCTCTATTTCTTTCTCTTTTTTGTTGATTTGATTACTGATACATCTTTTGTTGGTTAAGTCTATGGGAGGTGCTAAATATTTTGATTACTACAATTATCTTTGTTACTTCTCTTCTTAAAGTTCTATTTTTATCTACTAAAGGATTTTGAGTTGTGTTAAGAGTTTCAATTTCTACAAGGAGTCAAGTTTTAAGTATACCTATTCATTGCCCTCTCATTCTCCCAAAGTGTTCAATAGTATCCATATTCAAGATACACAACCATAGTTGGGAATATATAAAGGGAGTCAAATATATTCCTTATTTATAAGCACACCAATACAATTATCATATTTATACATAATTGTGCCATCGAAAAATGGACCCTTGTCATTTTCATGTTCTTTTAGGTCTTCTTTCATAGTTTTGGAACCATGTTGCTTTAATTTTGTGATACATCTTGGCTTGGACATACTTATTTTTTTGCTAAAGCACAAATAAAGATTTCTTCTGAAGGTGTTTTGAAGTTTTGTAAGACATTTCTACATTCTTCTAGACTTTATTTGATGCAATTCACCTAAAAATCATATTTTCATTTATTAAAAAGCCCTATTTTGAGGTGTTGTAAAGTCTTGTTACAAGATTTCATGCTTTCCTAGGCTTATTTTCACAATTTACACCCTTCTTATGCTTTATTTTTTCTCTTTATGCCTTCATATGCTTATATTGAGTGTATTTTTGGGTTCTATCCTAGAAAAAGACATTATTTCTGACACTTGGTTTTGGGTCCTAGGTGTGACTCATTTGCCAAGGGTGGCGAATGAGTCCCCCTTAGCCCCAAATTCTAAATATTTCAAATTTTCTTATAGGATTTTACTCAAATTCACTTCATGTGGGCCTGTGATGAGTTATGAATGGATAGTAAGGCACAAGATTTGTATAAATATGTGATTTTAACCTTATTTTACAATTATTCACTATCCTAAGATGTTCAAGCAATATCCTCATTCAAGCAATCAAGCATTTTTCATCATATATTCAAGCACTTTCAAGAACTTTAGAGTAGACATTGACATCACTTTAGATTTGCATGTTCAAGGATTTGGTAAGTTTTTAAAACTTTCATGTTATTCATTTATCATTTCCTTTACATTTCATTCATTTCTATTGGGTTTGACTACCAAAGTGGGGTTTGACCAATGCAAACCCCTATTCACTAACCTTCTAACATTTTTCCCCTTTATGCATGTGTATTTGTAGCTTTTTTTGGTAGATTTAATAGGTTTAAAGGTGTTGAAAAGTGTAATTCAAGTCAACTCATCATTTTCTCAAGCATTTTGAGTGTTTTATGTCCCATTTTTGCATAATTGATCTTGACAACCTAACATTGAAACATTGCCAGATCTGGTGTATTAATGTTGCCTCCTAATTTTTACAGAAATCTTGGGGAGGACTAATTCCCAACCCTTGGCAAATGAGTCCAACTTTAAATCTGAAAAATATGTACTTTCTCATAAATCAACTCTCAGCTATCAAAAATAATTTCCTAACAATTTTTGAACAATAGGAGGATTGATTCACCACCATTGGCAAATGAGTCCCATTGTGAAAAATTAGAAAATTTCATTAGCATTTCAAACACTCGAGAAAGCTCAGACAACATCTAGGTGCACTTAGATTTGACCCTGTACCTTATGTTTTGCATATTTCTTTGAATTTCTTCATATTTCATAGTTGTTTGCATATCATAGTATGTTTTCAAACATAGCCTAAATTGAGCTTTGGAATCCATTTTAAATCATTTTAATCAGTCAATTGAATTTAGTTAAGTTCATTTAAATTAAAAAACATTGCATATATCCTAACTTGAATGTGCATAAGCATATTAGAACCCATAATCTATCTTTCTAGGTGGAAAACCCTAAGAAGAGAGCCTAGCATTCTGGGTTCCTAAAATATTTGCCACATTTTGGTGAACCCGAATCTTAAACATTTTTAAATTTTGATTTCATTCATATCTTGCATCCTAGTTTAATTTTCATTGAAATTCAATTAGGACAGTGATTTGTTATTGCATTGTAGGGTCTTTCATTTTGCATTAGTGAAAAAATCATTTAGTTTTCATACTTGCATTAAATTTCATTGAAAACACTGAAACTTTGCATTTTCTGTTTGTATTGGCATTCTAAAAAACATTTAAATCATTCTTAAAATTCTAAAAAACACAAAAAAAATTGTATCTCGGGACTCATTCGCCACCCAGGGTGAATCAGTCCCTCTACATTTTTGAAACAACATTTTTCTCAACTTTTTGCATTATACCTTTCTATTCCTACATTCTATTTTCCCATATAAATTCTTTTTCTTCTTTCACCTATTGCATTATAGTTTCTTTGCATCATGGCATTCTCTTTTAATAATTTTTGGAATTCCCTCAAATCATTGGTAGACATGTCCAATTACACCTTTTGATGAGACCTTAATGACATTGAACAAACTCATGCTCCTTTAACTCCTCAGGATTTTCCTCCTCATGATGTACACATTATTTGAGAAGATGGTACTAGCATGAACAAGTTCTATAATTATTTCCTTCACAACCTAGAAGCAAATGCAACCTTTTATCCCTCCATGAGATGACAAGAAGCCCCTAATGTTGAACCAGCTGATCACTTTGCTTATTTACACTCTGAAGTAAACATAGGACCTATGTTTCCTCCCTCAAGTGAACCTAGTTCCTCTCAGCCACCACAATCTTAAGCATTTTATAAGCACGTAGTCACAAATAATCCTATCAACCTTGAAGAAATATATGGAAAAGGATTCACTATCTTAAGCAAACAAGGTTGTGACACAAAACATGAACATGACATCCATCACCTTTTTGAACAACAACCAATTGAATCCAATACAATAGGACTAGGATATCAAGATCCTTCTCATCCTGTGAGACATCCTCTTCAACCTTAGAGAATTCAAGATACTAGTAAAGTGGCTTTAAATCCTCCTAATTTGAACATTCTCCTTCCACGTGAAAACCCATTCTCTCCTTCTAATGAAAAGGATGTTAGGATCCCTATGGGTCCCCTTCTTCCTTCTACTCATAAAAAAGGAGAACCTAGTAAATGGAAATGACCATACAAAATGAAGAAGATAAATTTTCCTACACATCCTCCAACCAAATGTGAGTAGAGACTACAATTACTCTTAAACAAAGATCTTATACTTTTTCCACCTTCTAATAGATTGGTCATTTTTCCTCATGACTCTGACATACCATATTGCAAATACCATTGTGTTCTTCGACATCAAACTAAAGAATGTCAAACTTTGAATGAAATATAAAAAGTATCACTTCACAGACACTAATTGTTTTCCCCTCATCCCTTAAAACACCATTATACTTTCATGCCCTAGTTGTACAACTTCCCATTCTCACTATTGCATGGTCCTCTCTCATCACTCATCTTGGCTCATTCTTTCTTTTACACTTTATGGGAGGAAAGACATTGCTAGCCTTCTCCTTGTAATGCATTTTCTTGTCTCTTAAACTTGTTGTTCCTTTTTCCTCTTGTTCATCCAAGACTTAGAAAATGATAACTTAGTTAATGGTTGACTTACATTTGCACTTTTTGTCCTTTTTATTTTTATTTTCTTTTCATGTGTGTATCATGTTCCCTCATATCATGTGTTTGATGTTTCCTTGTCTTTTTACACTTCTTCTATTCGTACCTTTATTCTTCTATTTTTCATGCTTTGTTTTCTATTTTTCCTTTTAGGGAAAATGCAAAGCATTGAGATGGCCTATTTCTCTTCCATGTTGTCCCAAAACCCCCTGACTTATATTTGCATTACTTTTCCTTTTTTTTAAAAAAATTCTTTTCATGTGTGTATCGTGTTCCCTCGTATCATGTGGTTGATGTTTCCTTGTCTTTGTACACTTCTTCTATTAATACCTTTATTCTTCTATTTTTCATTCATTTTTTTATGTTTTTCCTTTTGGAGATGACACAAGGCATTGAGACCAAAATGTCTCCTTCATGTTGACCCAAAGGGTTTTTCACTTTTCATTTGCTTTTCGCCTGTGTTTTCATTTTGGGGATGATGCAATTCGTTGAAACCACGATCTCTCTTCTATGTTGACTCAAAATGCATCTTTTCCCAGTTCTTTAACTCTCTTTGTGTCATTCTTCCAATTCTATGTCCTTTGGGGAATGATGAAAGTTGCAATCTCTTTAAATAAAAACACTGCAACAATGAACATACTAACCCCAAATCCATAGATCCTTTATGTGTTTGGTATGCTTTCTTTTCTGGGGGGCATCTCCCTTATTTCCTTGCTTTTCTCCCCTATGTTGTGAATATACTATTCTTTGATTGGTCCTCTCTTGGAGACATTCGACACAATGTTCCCTAAGTGAGTGACCTTGCATAAACTAAACAAAACTCCTTTGAACATATTACACATAACATTCTTATTCGGCCACCTTGCATAACACAACTTGCATGCCTATGGTGCCATTCTATTTTTCTTATTTTATGAAACTTAAACCAACATTTCCATTTTCTTTGGCTTTGTGGCACCTTGTCAAAGTTATCGAACAGGTATAGCTTTCGCATGGTTGAGTGGGAAGCCCAACTAGAGGAATGACTTTTCCCCATAGCCACTTTTTTGTTTGTTTGTTAGTGCATACAAACTAGCATATGTATCTTACTTTTTTGGATTTCTCACTTGGTAGACAACTATTTATGTGGCCCCAGAGTGAGTACACATTCTTTCTTTTTCAAGCAATTAGAATAGATCTCTTTTCAAAACTAGTTCAATTGATGATCAAAGCTTTATTCAATTCCTCTCAAAACTTGTGCATTCCTTTGTCCTTATGTTTAGTTTTTCATGGGATCTTCATCATGGGGGCATGATCATCATCCTTGTTTGTTGTATTCCATTTTGCTAAGGCAAGTGCATTTGAACCCTCTTGTTGATGTTCATGGCTACTTTTGTGTGAGGAAGCAAGTTTCTCTCACTAAAGTGGGGGTTAAATGTGCTATAAAAAAATGGATCCTTGTCATTTTCATGGTCTTTTAGGTCTTGTTTCATAGTATTGGAACTATGTTTCTTTAATTTTATAATGTATCTTGGCTTGAACATGCTTATTTTGGTTTGAAAACTTAAAGAAATATGTCTTGTGAAGGTGTTGTGAAGTGTTGTAATACATTTCTACATTCTTCTAGACTCTATTTAATGCAATTCACCTAAAAATAACCTTTTCATTCACTAAAAAGCACTATTTTGAATTGTTGTAAAGTCTTGTAACAAGATTTCACTCATTTCTAGGCATATTTTCACTTTAACACCCTTCTCATGCTTTATTTTGTCTATTTATGCCCTTATATGCTTATATTGACTGTATTTTTGGGTCCTATCCCAATGAACAACATTAAACACAATATTATTTTTGAAACTTGGTTCTAGGTCCCAAGTGGGACTCATTCTCCAAGGGTGGTGAACGAGTCCCCCTTGGCCCCAATTTTAGAATATTTCAAAAAAAAATTGATATTTTACTCAAATTCACTTAATGTCAGCCTGTGATGAGGTATGAATAGACAGTAAGGCACAAGATTTGTATAACTATGTGGTTTTAACCTCATTTTACAATTATTCACTCAAGTATTCAATCTCCTAACAAATTCATGTAATCTCCTCATTCAAACATTCAATCTTCAAGAAATCAAGAATTTTGCATCATCAATTCAAGCATTTTGGAGTAGCCATTGACATCACTTCATATTTTCATGTTCAAGGATTTGGTAAGTTTTTAATACCTACATGATATCCATTTATCATTTCCTTTACATTTCATTCATTTATATTGGGTTTGGTTACCAAAGTGGGACTATTTGACAAAGGTAAACCCCTATTCACTAACCCTCCAACACTTTTCCCCTTTTTGCATGTGTATTTTCATCCTTTTTTTGTATATTTAATAGGTTTAAAGGTATTGAAAAATTGAATTCAAGTGAACTAGGCTCTTCAAGTCAACTCATCATCTTTTCAAGCATTTTGAGTGTTTTTTATTTGTTTTCTCTAGAATTGATCTTAACAACCTAACATTTAGGCATTGCCAGATCTGGTGTAGCAATGTTGCCTCCTAATTTTCCAAAAATCTTAGGGGGGACTAATTCACCACCCTTGGTGAATAAGTCCCACTTGAAATCTGAAAAAATTGTATTTTATCATAAATTAACTCCCTGCTATCAGAAATCAATTCCTGACACTTTTTCAATAGTAGGAGGATTGATTTAGCACCCTTGGTGAATGAGTCCCCCTATGAAAAATAAAAATTTCATCAACATTCTAGACACTCCAAAAAGCTCACATAACATCTAGGTGAACTAAGATTTGAGCGCACACCTTTTGTTCTCCATGTTTCTTTCAATTTCTTCATATTTCATAATTGTTTGCATATCATGGTGTATTTTCAAACATAGTTTAAATTTCACTTTTGCATCCATTTTAAATCATTTTAATCAATAAATTTCATTTAGTTAAGTTCATTTACATTAAACAACATTGCATACATCCTAATTTGAATGTGCATAAGCATTTTAGAACCCCTAATCTCTCTCTTTCTAGGTGGAAAACCCTCGAAAGAGAGCCTAGCCTTTCGGGTTCCTAAAATATTTGTCACATTTTTAAACAATATTTGATCATCCTCTTTGTTTTTTGTATTCCATCTTGCTAACATATGTTCATTCTAACCCTCTTCTTGATGTTGATGGCTACTTTAGTGTGAGGAAGCAAGTTTCTCTCACTAATGTGGGGGCTAAATGTGCCATCAAAAAATGGACCCTTGTCATTTTCATGGTCTTTTAGGTCTTGTTTCATAGTGTTGGAACTATGTTTCTTTAATTTTATGATGTTTCTTAGCTTGAACATGCTTATTTTGGTGCTAAAACTCAAAGAAAGATGTCTTGTGAAGGTGTTGTGAATTTTTGTAAGACATTTCTACATTCTCTTAGACTCTATTTAAGGGAATTGACCTAAAAATTACCTTTCCATTCATTAACAAGCCCTATTTTGAAGTGTTGTAAAGTCTTGTTACAATATTTCATGCTTTTCTAGGTGTATTTTCACTATTTACACCCTTCTCATGATTATTTTGTCTCTTTATGCCCTCATATGCTTATATTAACTATATTTTTAGGTCCTATCCTGACAAACAACATTAAGCATAACATTATTTTTGACACTTGGTTTTGGGTCCCATGCGAGACTCATTTACCAAGGGTGGTGAATGAGTCCTCCTTGGCCCCAAATTAAAAATATTTCAAAATTTCTTTTGAGATTTTACTCAAATTCACTTCATGTCGGCCTATGAGGAGGTATAAATGGATAGTAAGGCACAAGATTTTTATAAATATCTAATTTTAACCTCATTTTACAATTATTCACTCAAGTATTCACTCTCCTAACACATTCAAGCAATCTCCTCATTCAAGCATTCAATCTTCAAGCAATCAAGCATTTTGTATCATCAATTCAAGAAAGTTTCAAGCACTTTAGAGTAGCCATTGACATCACTTCAGATTTGCATGTTCAAGGATTTGGTAAGTTTGTAATACTTGCATTTTATTCATTTATCATTTCCTTTAAATTTCATTCATTTCTATTGGGTTTTATTACCAAAGTGGGGTTTTACCAAAGTAAACCCCTATTCACTAACCCTCCAACATTTTTCCCCTTTTGTGCATGTGTATTTGTAGCTTTGTTTTATAGATTTAACAGGTTTGAAGGTGTTGAAAAGTCAAATTCAAGTCAACTAGGCTCTTCAAGTCAACTCATCATCTTTCAAGAATTTTGAATGTTTTCTATCAATTTTATGTAGAATTGATCCTGGCAAGCTAACATTCAAACATTGCCAGATCTGTTGTAGTAGTGTTGCCTCCCAAATTTCTAGAAATATTTGAGAGGACTGATTCGCCACCCTTGTTGAATGAGTCCCACTGTAAAAAATTAAAAAAAATTATCGGCATTCTAGATACTCTAAAAAACTCACACACCATTCAAGTGCACTCATATTTGACCCTATACCTTCTGTTATGCATATTTCTTTCAATTTCTTCATATGTCATAGTTGTTTGCATATCACAGTGTGTTTTCAAACATAGTTTAAATTGTACTTTTGCATCCATTTTAAATCATTTTAATTAGTCAATTGAATTTATTTAAGTTTGTTTAAATTAAACAACATTGCATACATCCTAATTTGAATGTGCATAAGCATTTTAGAACCCCTGATCTCTCTCTTTCTAGGTGGAAAACCTAAGAAAGAGAGCCTAGCATTTTAGGTTCCTAAAATCTATGTCACAATAATGTGAGATTAAAATTGTTGAGAATTAACTATGAGGCATTAGACCACACCAATAAACCATTAATTTATCCTTGAAGTATCAAGTGGATAACATTCTATGGTTAGAAGCTTAATTTGTATCAAAAAATTTGAATTCAATTTAAAAGAAGTTAAGATAAAAATATTATATTATGTCTTTGGATATACAAATGAGTATGTTGGATCTTATATATATGTATAGAGGTATAATTCTTAGGTATTGGAGCTAATATACTCATTCGATTATTCCCACTCTCATAGATAATTTTACTTAGGTAAAACCAATATAGATTATGAGAAAAGATAGAAAACCTTAGTAGATTATTTCTAACCTAAAGGAGAAGAAATTATTTGGATAAGGAAGAAAATGACAAAAAAGCAGGTAATAAATTTAGTCTAAAGTGCAAATACACTCACTTTATGGTCACCAAGATCCATTTACGATAAAGAGAAATAATAAACTAAAAATATACTTGAAAAAACATAACTTAGTAAAAAATATCTAAAAGATAGACTATGAAATGGATTTGGTAGGTCACTTGGAATGAACCCACAAGAAAATATATATATTACCCATATAAATATTGTAAAATAAGAGAGATACTTAATTTTTTTATTATCCTCATAGCACCACATTGAGGTGGAGAAATCAAATAGATAGTTCATTCATATTACAAATTTTTTGAAATGTCTTCCTAATGAGAAGTCATAATAACATAGGTAATTTTACAAATAGCAATTGATACCATCATATTCATGTGGGAAAATTACCTTATTTTAATAATGAGTTGGATGACTTACAAATTATGCGCATCCCTTTATTGAAGCTAACCAAAGGAAAATTATAGCATATGTCATTGAAACAATAAAAACAAAAAATAGAAAGTGCATAAAATTATCATTTTCTAAACCAACTGTCAACAAAAAGCTACATTGATTTATGCATGAAATATCAAGTAAATGATAAAATGGAAAAAATAGAGAAAAAAATAGATTCAAAATCACCTAATCAAATTACCCCTATTGTCAATGATAAATTTATTGTAATTGAGGATTCTTATATCTATGAAATTAGTGCTGACAAAATAATTTAGATAAATGATATCAACAAAAATGCATCAAATAAAAATGTCATCCATATTATTATTTTTGTTTATATTCTCTATTTTTTCTTACTATAATCAAGGATGTACTTATATAAGGATCAAATAATTCAATAAGTATTTTAACACTTAATATATTATTTAAACATAATAAGTTTTATGATAGTGGTATACAAAGAAAATGTAAGGTTGATGATGCAATAGTGTTTGGAACTACACAAGAATGAAGGAGAGATAGTAGTGGAGTGATCAAGGGAAAAATAGTTGGGTGGTATCACAAGGGAATACAAAGGGTTAAGAAATTTCAAGGGGGGCAAGAAGAAGTATAATGGATTTTATATGGGTGCACGAGTCAAGAGTCTTGAAAAACTAAGAAAATTGTAGAGTGGTCAAATGGGAATGGAAGAAATAGGTAGAGATAAGAATTTGGGAGGTTCAATGGAAAGGTGGGGATAGGATTAAGGTGTCATAAAGATTCTGAAAAGTTTTTCCACTTTAATTATTTTTTCATTACTTATTTAAGTATTATAGCTCTTTTTTAATTTGTTAAGGAGTCAAAGGGTCCTAAACCAGATACAAGATAATATCAAAGAATTAAAATATAAAATTCAATATAAAAAACAAAGAAAAACATGAATGGCATGCACCCCAATGCTAAAATAGCCAACAAAAATTAAAACTACAAAGATAGAAGAAGAAAACCATTTATAAAATATAATTTTAATATTGAGATATAAAGTCCAAATAATCCTCACAAATAGTGTTATCTTTTGAGGTCTCAAACTTCTTCTCTTTTTTAGAAACATTTAGATCATGTTCTCTTGCATTCTTTCATTTTTTCTTCTTAATCTTTCACAACCTTATAATTGTTTCCATCATAGGTTTCCTCATTAGTCTATTACTAATGTGAACAAGTATAAAAATGGTATTTTCTATCTTGAAGTTTTTTGATGAGAATTAAGATATTTTTTCATTTACTTATATTTCTACATATTTTATATCTTACATTTTTTTTATCAATCCCTTGCATTTACTTTTTAGTAGAGAAAAATCAACACTTAAGGAATAAATTGAGTCATATGCCACTAGGTTGTTTTATCCTTTGATTCTCTCAATATCTTTTGAACTTTTATTGTCTTCAATATCTTTCTAAGAGTCATTATCATCCATCCCATTATAGGCTGAAAAATCAATATTACCTTCCCCTATAGCCATCTTCTCCTCCTCCACTTCCTATTCATCATCTTCTTATTTCCTTCTTTCTCATCAACATCAATGTGAGCTTCCTCATCTTTTTCTTTCTCCTCCCCTTCCTCTTGCTAATCCTCACAATTATCATTATTCTCTTCTTGGACTCCTCATCTTGAAATAAATCATCCCTAAAAAAATCATCATCCTCAACATTAGACTCTTTATATTTATCAAATTTTAGCTTCTTTCCATTTCTATCAATTAAATTTTGAGCAATAGAGGCCTTTGTAAGCATAGAATATCTCCTTTCAATCAAATGTTATTTCCCTTTCTACTCAAATCTATCATCGTTAAAACCTTTTTCATCTCAATCAAAATATATCTATGGCTATCTTCCCCAACTCCTCAAAGTTACCAATTAATTTCATATCTTTATGGTTTTGAACCACTTTCTTATTTTGTGGACTCACAATAGTGTTCTTAATAATTCATCCTCATCCCCTTCAACAATAAAGGCCTTTATTTTTCTATAAGAATAGGGATTAATATCCATAGTTGGCACATATCCAATACCCATAATTTTTCCCTTTCTTGTCCCGACTAGGGTTCTTAGGAGTAGGGTTAGAAGGCCTCTACCAAATTGTTAAGTTTTGGCTATTTTTTAGGGACTTATTATTTAAGGTTTTAATTTTCTACTTTATACCTTTTCATAGTAATTTTTATCACTAGGGTTAGATTCAAGCTAAAATTCTATGAGGCCATAATTAACAATTAATATATGGGTGGATACACACCGTCAATAATATACTTCTCCACCAATGAAAGTAAATAAAATGTACATTTATAGTGTTCCCATGCCTAAGATTGTTCAAAAAGGGAAAGTGGTCACAATGCACTAAAGAAATAAAAACTAACTAATAAAATGATTTAATTTCTTTTCTTAAGCAACTAAACTATGTTAATAAATATAGGAATTTTTCTAAAAAAAGAGTATGTATTATATAAACTATTATTTTTCAACATTGTAGACACACAAAATTGGTATAATGAATTTTATTAGGTCATATTCATCCATTCATCAAATAAATCAAGTTTATTTATCAATCTCCTAAAGTCGCCAACTTACATTAAATAAATCAAATTTGATACTGACATTACCCTCCTTGATTAAATAAATCAAACCTTTATTTAATTAACCAAAATCACCTTATATCACTTTTTATTTAAATAAATCAAAGTATTTAAGTCAATTGGGTCAAAATACTCTAACATCATCTTAACTAAGCTAATCTTGATTAATCTAATCTCACTACCCATTACATCTCTAGCTTTTCCCACTTGCACCAATAAATCACTTTAATTCATTTATAAAATCAGCATTTTCCATCAACATGGCATCTTTGAGGAATATTCCCTCAAGTTTGAATTCAAAAACAAGTGGACATGTACACCCAACAAAGCATTTATGAGGTCTTACATGTTTCTTACATGTCTCTTGCACAAGTTCAAACTCCGCATTTATCTCTCAAATTCAAATTTGAATCTCCCCCTCTTGGGAACATTGGCCAAAACTTGCACATTCCTCAACCAATCACAAGTTGAAAAGTGGCTTCACCTCATTGGTCAAATCTTTATCCCACATTGCTCTATTTTGAGCACTCTTAGAATTTGACACTTTATAAATAGAAGGATTCATTCTTCAACAAATCCTCCACAATCTTAGCATTTCATATCCACAAAGCTTATGCAAAGTCACTCTCTTTAATTGAGAACTGATTTTGTCCACTCGATCTTCATAGCATTTTCATATCATTTTCATATCATGGATCTTAGAAAATGATTGGGAAAGGGCTTCTTTCCATAGAAGCACCAATCCACTATGAGATAAAGTTTTGATTATGTTTTTATATGCTTAAAATTTAGTGGTCTTTGTTCTATTTAGTTTGCATATTTTAGCATAGTCAAGTATTTCATAGGAATCTTAGATTGGATTATTTTGAATGGACTAACAACTAACTGTGGTCATTGTTTTAAGTAAGGCTGATTTAAGGTTTACATATTGGCACTAGAAGGAGGGCCCATATTTTTTTTTTTTTTCATCTTTCATCTCTATTTATTTCAAGCATTAGATAAGAAACATAAAGTATTTGTTTACTTTGTCACTAATCATACAAACTTCAAACTTTGTGCATTCTGTCTTGTTGAGACATTTCAAGAAGTCTGAAATATGGTTAGCTATGATTTTTTCTTAATGATTTAGGAGAGCTATTATTTAAATGGATTACAATAGTTTGGTAAGAAAAAAAAAAAGATTATTCCTTTAATGTTATGCCTCCATACGTTATGTTGCCATATGATGTCATGAACTAGCTTTTGGCATAACTTAAAAATTTATTGATTTCTTATATAGGGGCAAGCTCTTAAGTCTTGGTGTCTTTATTTTATACTTTCCCAAACTCTATCTATTCATTTTCTCAACACACTCCTTCAATATCAACATCTTTCTCCTAACATTTGCAACTTTTGGCACTAATTGAACAAGCTTTTGATGTAATGCACTTTCGAGTATCACTGGTCTAGTTTTTTTAAACCTTTGGGAAAACTCATAACTCCTACTATGCAGAGTGAAACATAAAATTTTTATTGGAATTTTAAATTTGATAGATGTTGCGTTGTTTCTAAATATCATTTGAGGTCAGACTTTATTCATTTTGCAATGTGTATATCTCTAGCTTCTCCTTGCAGATACCTCTATTTGTAGGTACAATCTCCAAAGAAAGAACAACAAATCAGAAATCAAGTAAAAGAATATACAATGACAAATACTATTATTTTCTTGATTTATTTTCCATTTTTCATTTACTTGTGACAGTGACATGAACCAGTGATTTGTCTTTATAATGGAGAATGCGCGAACATTATACTATTAAAACTCATTGTATGCCACTTTGGGTGGGTGTATAATGATTTAGTGGCAGTATCTGATTCCATATGATTAGACATTTTTTTGCTTCCACTTTCAAAATTGACTTTTAGACATAAAATCTTAAATTGTTCTTTTAATTATCCCAATCTATAATCTGTAATAGAGGAAAATCATCACTGCATTAGATTGTCATTGCATTGGAGTGGTCACTATTTAACTTCTTCATTAAATAACTAGTGACTTATTCATTAAATGATTGTGGAATTTTTTTGGTTTTGTGTTGGTTTCTTGAATGGTGACAGGCACTGATAAGAACCCACTGGGAGCATCAAAGCCTTCGTAGCCTTTTCGTCAACTTCTTATAGAAGCGGCTTGTCATGGGATGTAGGATCCACATTGGATTAATTTATGGTGCGACTTGCGCTAACACTCCACTGATTTGTCTTCAACTACAGTGAATATGCAGGCATTTTAGTCCATTCTGATAGTTGCTCAACAAATTTAGTCTAGTCTGACACTTTTTTTGGATGCTACAAACCTTTCAGGAAAAACCACTCATGACTTATTTTTGCAATGGGCAATGCAGATACGGTTCTATAATTTCCTTCAACTTTTCTGAATACAATAGCAATTTAAGTGAAAGATACGACTAATGATTAACCATAACATAACGCTTATGATAGAGTTGAAAGTTTATTTTATCAAGAAACCTCAATTCATTTGCAATTTCAATAGTTGAATATGAATCACTCACCTCATTCCTATGCGTTTTATCATTCTACCATAAAGCAAATACCTTGTAGACTTTGAAGCTCACTAGTGGGAATGGATAGAACATGATGAGATGGAAGTGGCGCCCAAGAAATGTTTTCGTACCATGACATCAGGGTGGTGCATGTGAAATATTCTTTGTTGTTGTGTTGACATGTGATAGATGCATGCAATGCAAACACCAAGTTGGGACTCACACTCACACCTAGCAGACAACTACATCAAATCTCTCTACCAAGCATAGATGAAATTAGAGGTCGCTCACTGGTCAACCAAACTATGACTGGAATCCACGCACTTGTTGTTTTGTATGTCCAAGACATTGAAGGTAGCCAAGTTTCCTAGGTGGGAAGGTAAGGCTCTAGATAATTGATTGTTGTCTAGAAACAATGTGAGTAGATTTCTCAGTTTCCACTATTCTACTTCAACTAGCTCTTTATACATTCTTCTTCTTGTGGTAGGTAAAGAAACTTATTTTATTTTATGGTTTATTTACAGGCATTGAAGCTCTCCTCATGTGTTTTTGAGTAAAGAAATTGATGTGGATGAGAATTTATTAACATTATCAAAAGGTATTCATCCAATTAAAATCAGACCTACCATAGCAGTTGATGAGCCCAAAATGTGCTCATAGTTTGGATATTATGATGGACTTTTAATATCTTTACTTTTGTTATTCATGGCTATTTAAACTCTTTTGAAACCTTTTATGGGGATATCGTGTAGAAAAACATTTGCATATTCCTATAGCTTATTGTGTTGACTTGACTACATTTATTACCCTGTTGACTCCCTAAATGACTAGTATATCACATATAGTTTTTGAATGATAAAATAGATTTAAAAGTGTGATTAATGAATAGATATTGTGCATGTGCCATACAAATTTTCTTTAGAATTTGTTACCTTTTGTTTTGCAAGTTGTTGAAGAATGATCGAGTCAAGCGCAGCCGATCTCGGCCTTGTAGGAAAGTCTATTTCCTGCAAGACTTCGAGGAAGCTCTGGCAAAGACTCTCTGACCGAAACCGTTGGGAAATATTTTTAATGACAGTCAATCTAGAAAGAGTGGAGAGCTAGATTCTTTCTGGATCGGGTTGAATGGATAAATTTATTTATGAAGTTTGTTCCTTGATTCTGGGATACACTTTACTTCCATGTCTTTCTTTGATAGGGTTAGTTAGTTTGTTTCTCTCCTAATTTTTAATAAAGTACTCCTCCTACACGAGTGAGAAAGGAGATGATAGTTAGAGTAAGATAGAAGCATAGTGATAGAGAGATATAGCAGATATCATGTAAGAGTCAGTATGATAATGAAAAGCATAATCTGTTTGACAAGAGATAGAATTTGTTGTTAGTTTCTATATCAACAAAGCAATGTATACCATTCTGTTTTCATGAATAAATTTTGATGAAGTTCTGAGTTCAGCACCTGCATAATTAGTAGATGCTTGCTAAGGGGGCCCACTTAGTAAGTATTTGTAGCTAGTTAGTTAGCTGTTCTTTTCTATTGATCTTTAGTTAGCTTTCATCTTTAAATTTTTCACACAAACTCAGTCTTGTATTACTCCTGCAGTATAGGGAATCCATCCCTGTGCCTGTTCTTGCAGCATAAGGCCAGTTCATAGTTTGTGTTTCAGTCATAGCTATTATGGTTTCTATTTTAATCAAATCATAGTTGAGTTAGAGAACTTTGCATTACCTTCCTGTAGCGTAGATAGAATTCCTTTCCAATGTTTATTTCTGCTAAGTTTTGACTGAAACTAGTTCTTAGTGCATATATTTTTCTGTGCCATTTAAAGTATACGTCCCCTGGTTTGACAAGTAAATGAACATCCATAGAGAGATATTAGTCACCTGTTAGAATGTCCAATTCCTAGGAAAGGTTTTACTGTGATTTTCATATCTTTTTGTGGGCATGACCATTTTTGGTGCCGTTGCCAGGGATGGCGTCCAACTAGGAATTTGTTAGAAGTCATTTTTAGCATTAGTTTAGTTTGTTAGTCAAAATATTTCAAAATATTTCAAGCCACTATTCATTGTATTGCATGCATAGAAGAAGAAGAGACGCATTGGGAAGGTTCCTCCCTGAAATCTTGTTTGTTGAACTACTATTTAACCTAGCTGACAATGAACCTAAGGAAAACCCATTTGCTCTATTGTTCCAACAAGCAAACATGGAAAATAAACCACCTAATAATCCACCTCTTGCTTTTTAGTTTCCCATTGTTCCCCAACGAGATATTGACAATCTTAAGAATATACCTTCTTCACTACTTCCAAAATTCTATGGCCTAGTCATAGAGGACCCTGAAACTTTTTTGTTTGAGTTTGATGTCCTCTATCGTAGCTATGACTACAACTCAGATGCTCATAAACTGAAGTTATTTCCTTCCACCTTGAAGGAGGGAGCTCTCAGATGGTTCATGAGTCTGAGAAGAGGCGTCGTTGATAGTTGGGCAGCCATGCAGACTAAATTCCTTGAGAAGTACAAGGAATATTGTAAGAGTGTCGGCAAAGGTGATAACATATTCTGAATTCAACAAAAGGAGGATGAAAGTCTAGAAGATTATATTTCTAGATTTTTGTTTTCACTAAAGAGGAACTCAAACCATACTCTCAACGAGGACTCCTAAAAACTACTCTTTCTAAGGGGAATCAGTGATGCCTGTATAGACGCCCTGGACTTGATGGGAGGAGGAGATATAACCCAACTACCTTGGGATGATATAAAGAAAATATGTCTTAACTACTCTCAAGCAATAGTTAAGAAAGGGCGAGGTCATCATGCTACAGTGGGGAGGTCTTTTTTTGGTGGAGTTTCTTGGATGGAGATAAAAATTTTGCTATCTGACTTGAAGTAGGACATCATTAATAATATGGCTACACAATTGGACACCATGCAAGGTCAGAAGAAACATGAGAAAGCTGAGGTAGTTTTGGCCAAATTTTGTCCATACTGAAGACAAAAATGTGACTGCAGATACAAGATGGTGGCTAATTTGGAATCTAAGCAACTACCTACTGACTTCAAGCCAGTAGAAGGTGATGATGATCAAGTGTTCTTTGTTGCAAAAAGGAGACCATGGGCCCAAAGACAAAGTATGCCTCAAGATCCTTTAACTTTTGGTAACTCTTATTCTAGCTATAATAACCAATGGCAACATAGATATGGACCACCACCACCTTGGAATCCACCTCAACCAAGTTGGCCTAATTATCAGACCCCACAATGGCAATCTCCTCAAGGAGGTTGGGGGTAGCCACAAGGACAATAGACCCCACCTTCAGGTAATTGGCAGCAAAATCCTCAATGGAGAGGTCCTCAACAATGGAAAAACCAGTCCCCTAGATTCCTACAGCTTCCACTGCCACAACCATAGGCCCTCATGCCACCTCCTGCAGCAACTGCCACAAATCCTGGCCCTCCAAAGCAAATGCCTATGCCTGCCTAGCCATTGTCAAATCACAATAATAAGCAATAGCAGTAGCCACCACAACCTATGTATCTTGCCAAAGCCAACTAATATCAAACTTATGCCTTAAACATTAATGACATCCATTTGAGGTCTGGAACCACTTTACCTGCTCCAAAGCTGCCTCTGATTATTGAAATACTAGATTCTCCCTTTGAAGAGTTTACTGCACCTGCTGTGCCTATTGAGCATATGCCTATAACTGATATGGTTTCTAAGGAGCCTGTTGTGCAAAGCCAACACAAACCACCTTTTCCTCAAAGGTTGCAAAGTATTGCATTTAAATTCATGGAAGAACCCACTTTTGACATTCTGGATTAGCTCAAAAATGTACAAATTCAAATCCCCTTATTTCAAGCCATTAAAGATGTTCCCATTTTTGGAAAAGCTATTAAAGAGGCATGTTTAAAGAAGCCTGAAAGGAAGAAAAAGGATCCTCAAACAATTCATGTCTTAGGAAAACTGGCTGATATAATGTTGAGAAATGCAGTCATTCCAAAGTATATTGACCTTGGAAGTCCTGTAGTGTAGATACATATAAATGGTCAAATTGTAAAAAATATTTTGATTGACTTAGGTGCTGCCATTAATGTCATGACAAAGCATTCTATGGACTCCTTGAACATTTCAAACATTAGGTCTACACCCATAGTTTTGCAGCTTGCAGATAGCTCCACAGTTAAACCTGATGGGATGGTGGAAGATGTAATTGTCACTCTTGAATCTTGGGAGTATCCAGCTGATTTCACAATATTATCAATTAAGAAAATTTTAGGAGGGTATCCAGTTATCCTTGGTAGACCATGGTTAGCAATTACTGATGCTTTTATAAGATGTCGTTCTGGAGATATGACCATTTCTGATGGACAGTCCACAAAAAAATTAGCTTTGTATCTGCCTGGTAGACCTCAACCAGATTTGTCCCAACCTGTTTGGCCAGATATGGGAGAAGAAACTGAAGAAGCCAATTCCTTGGCTCAATTAATGATGCTTCAAAATGATCCATTCTCACAACTTTAGAGTAAGGATGCTTTAATTTTTCAAATTCTACAGTTCAACTCTGATACGGGTACTTCATCTGGTCCAAGTGGCAGCCATCTACAATTTTTCCTGCAACAACCAAATTCTGAGAGTTCACTGCCTAAACTTCCAGCAATTTTTCATAACTTGCTTCCACAAGAGGTACACACATCACCTGTAGATTCTATAAGTAATCTCACTAAGCAGATAGAATTGTCTCCAGGTCACTGTTTGAATATAAATAGCAAGCTGTCACAATCTCAACAGGCTGACTTATTAAAAATGCTACAAGATCAGCATAAAGATTTTGCATCGGAATATGGGGACATGCAAGGAATAGATCCTTGAGTTTGTACTCACAAGATATATATCAAAGAATATTATTTACCAGTCAGACAACCTCAAAGAAGAGCAAAATCCAGTACTTAGAGAAATAGTTAAAAATGAGCTTCAAAAGTTGCTTAATGCTGGTTTTATTTATCTAATCTCTGACAGTCAATGGGTTTCTTCATTAGTCATTGTCCCTAAGAAAGGTGGAAAATGGAGAGTGTGTGTAGATTACAAAGAGTTGAACAATTCCACTAAAAAAGATTACTTTCCACTACTTTTTGTAGACCAAGTACTAGACTCATTATCTGGCAAAAGATATTTTTTCTTTTTGGATGGTTATAGTGGGTACAATCAGATAAAAATTTCCCCTAAAGATCAAGATAAGACAACTTTTACTTGTCCACAGGGAACATTTTCTTATTCTGTCTTGCCTTTTGGTCTTTGCAATGCGCCATCAACAGTTCAGAGAGCGGTAATTAGTATCTTTGCTGATATATCTCATGACTGTATGGAGATTTATATGGATAATTTCACTACTTATGGAGTCACATTTGAAGAAGTACTGGTGAATTTAGAAAAGGTATTGAAAATGTGTAGAGAGCAAAATTTGTCTCTAAACAGTGAAAAGTGTTTTCTAATGATGGAAGAAGGTATTTTTCTAGGTCATCATATTTCAAAGAATGGAATTTAGGTTGACCCTGCTAAAATTGAAGTAATTTAGAATTTAAAAACTCCTGCAAAACAAAAAGATGTCAGAAGCTTCCTTGGCCATGCAGGGTATTATAGAAGGTTTATAAAACACTTCAGTAAAATTGCCGGTCCACTTTATACCTTATTAAATAAGGATTCTCAATTCACGTGGACAGAAGCCTGTGAAAAATCCTTCCTACAACTAAAGGACTTGCTTACTCAAGCCCCTGTTCTTCAAGGTCCAAAATGAAATTTTCCTTTTTACATACATGTTGATGCCTCTGATTTTGGTATAGCAGTAGTTTTAAGTCAAAAAAAAAATTCAATTGAACATGCTATTTACTTTATTAGCAAGAACCTTCAAGGTCCTGAGCTCAACTATATGAATACATAAAAGGAATTGCTTGCAGTAGTGTATGCTTGGAATAAATTTAGGAATTATGTCATAGGTTATCAGATATTCATCCATACTGACCATGCAACAATCAAGTATCTGACGAATAAACCTGCCATCTCTGGTAGATTGGCAAGATGGCTTCTGTTGTTACAAGAATTTGACATTACAATAATTCACAAACCAGGAAGAGCTAATGTTGTAGCTGACTTTTTATCAAGACTCTAATTAGCTGCACCTATTAAACATGAGATCATTGATGATAGGTTCCTAGATGAACACTTATTTTCCATTGCTGCACATACACCATGGTATGTAGACATTGCCAATTATCTAGCAGCAAACAAAATACCAGCTCATTTTTCTCCAAAAAAAAAGAAATTGTTAATAGAGAAAAGTTTTAACTTTTCATGGATCGCAAATTGTCTGTTTTATACTGGACCTGATCAAGTAATGTGAAGATGTGTAAGAGAAGATGAGACTTATGATATATTGCATGCTTCCCATGATGAACCATGTGGGGGACATTTTGTAGCAAAAAGAACATCAATGAAGGTTCTTATAACCGGGTACTACTGGCCAACATTACACAAGGATGTTGTGGCCTATATAAGGAAATGTGACAGATGCCAGTGTATGGGAAGACCAACTAAGTCAGATGAAATGCCACTATATCCACAGGTAATAGTCACCCCTTTTGATAAATGGGGGATGGATTTTGTGGGACCAATTGATCCACCATCAAATGGCAAGTCATACATTCTAGTTTGCACAGACTATGTAACAAAGTGGGTTGAGGTAAAAGCTATGACTCATGCTCGGGATAACAAAGTTGCTAAATTTCTGTATGAACAAATTTTCATGAGATTTGGATTTCCCAAAGAGATTATAACTGATTAGGGAGCTCAGTTTACATCGAATCCGATCACTGCACTAATGAATGACTATAAAATCAAACATAGGAAGTCTAGCCCCTATCACCCTCAAGCCAATGGTCAAGTGAAGGTAACAAATAGGGAAATTGAGGTGATCCTAACAAAGATAGTGTAGATCCATAGAAAATATTGGAGCAATAGAATTCCTAAAGCAGTTTGGGCCTACAGAACTACATGGAAGACAACAACTGGGTTTACACCTTTTGAGCTGCTTTATGGGAAAACAGCCATGTTTCCCATTGAATTTGAGCACAAAACTTTGATGACAGCTCTTAAAATTGATATGGAAATATCTGAAGCATAGAAGGATAGTCTCCTATAGCTAAATGCTTTGGATGAAATGAGAAAATCCGCCCTGCAGCACATAGAAGCAATCCAATAGCAAAGGAAGAAATGGCATGATCAACACATCAAAACCAATAACTTTTTTGCTGGTGATTGGGCCCTATTATATGATTCCATATATCAAGAAAACCAGGGTAAGCTCACAACACGCTAGCTTGCTCCCTATGAAGTTGAGAATGTGTTTGAAAATGGAGCCGTACAACTAGTGACAATTGATCCAGTCCATTTCAAACTGCTAGTTAATGGCCACTAACTCCGGTTGTACCATAAACTAGTATCAAAGGAAGAATTCATGTAGCAGTTCGTTCAAGTTCCTCCTGCTACTCTTCCTGCAACTGAAGGCTTTAGCCTTTCTTCTGCAGCTTCACCGTAATTTTAGAAAAGCATGCTCATAATAAAGGTTTTCTTTTTAAAAGGAAACCCATTTTTCTCCATTCTCATTTATCACCTCCATCTCACTTCTTTATCTTCCATCCATCCATCCCATCCATTCATTCATCTCATCCACCCATGTCACCCATCCACTTCATCCATCTGCATCACCCTTAATTATGATATCATTCCCAACTGTCAACTCATGCAGACGTCGTCATCTTTCTTCACATGTACGTGCAAAGGCACACCATATCTTTTGTTATCACATCTTTGATTTATTTATTTTTATTCATTTACTGCTATGACAGTACCAGTCATTATTACCTGATCTTTGCCTATTCTTTAGGACATGTGAGGACACATGTCATACTCTCAGTAGGGGGCAGGGTAATCAACCTTTTAAAATATTTCTTTTCGCCATTGCCATAACTACACAAATAACCTTTCTTTATTATTTTTCTAGTACTTTCTGAATATGATCGCATTTCCTTCTTTATTGCATGTTTTTCTTGTAAATTATGATTAAAACTACTTGTTCAAAAAGTTCATTTTTGGAAAAAAAAATAAATGTGATGGCACGACAGAAGAAAAACTAGAATAGAAAGGTAAACAGAGAATTTGAATTTTCAATAAGGAATTGAGTTCAGCTAGGAGAAAACTATGAACATGGGTGGTCAGCTGGTGCGACATGAGCCTGTAGCTCATGAATTATTATTGCAAAATCCTCAAATAGTACACGCATTTAGCCTCTGTGGATGGTTAAACTACTTCTTGAGTTTAAATTCTTTTGATGAGGAGGCTACTGGAGAATTTTTGAGAACCCTTTCTGAAGGGGAAGCTATTGTATGGGGTCTAACAGTTGTTGTAACTGGAGATAGAATTGCTGAAGTAACCGAGTTTCCAACCGTTGGAGAAATTTTTTCTTCAGATGCTACCACTACAAGGGTTGAGTTTTCAATACCCACAAATGGACCTTTGGAAGTCTCCAAGTAGGGATGCAAGCAGGTATCATTGCCTCCTCTTTATTCAAAATATGCTGCTTATATAATAAGGTATTTAACCTGTGAAGGCCGTTTGTCCTACCTGCATTCTTATCATTTCAAATTATTAAGCCATATGAGGCATGTGTTAGTTGTAAATGTTTTGAATTTCTTGTTAAAATTTCTAGAACAAAGTGCCCACGGAACCCAACAGGGGAAAGATAATTCTGTTGCTCACCATGGCCTTATCAAATTACTAATTAAACACTCTTTGAGAGATGTCTTGCCTCTTTCCTGGCAACAATTCATTTCCCAAAAGAGCTTGCAAATTCCACAGCCCCCTAGGGTACTTACCCCACGACCTCAGAAAAAGAAGAAAGAAATTGTGTCTACCAGTAGAACAGGGCAAGGGTCATCTACTCCTGTAGCACCTGATCCTGCATCTCTTACACGTGAATCCTCTACTAGGATACAAACTAGGTCTGCCACTAGGAGAGAGAAAGGAAAAACAAAGGCAAAAGGGTTCCCAGAATTTGACCCTCATGCTCAGAAAAGGCAATGCTCTACTCCTGCAGCACCTTCCCCTACAATCGTCTCTCCTATAGCAACACCTGTTGCTAACACCAATTCACCATCATCTTCTAGTAGGGAAGAACCCTCTAAGCAAACCAAAAAGAGAAAGGCTACCAGAACACCTCTTGTAGCCGCATTAGTGCCAAGAAGAGTTTCCACAAGGAAACAATGTAAGACCTCCCCTGCTTCACCTCAACCAGAGGTTATTGTAATTTCAGAAGGGTCTGTAGTGTCTAAATTTAATGTTTCTCAGAATGTGTCCAAAAATGCTGCACAAATTTCATTCGTTCATGAAGAGGAACAAGTTGAGACAAAAGAAATAGGTCATAATGAGCAAGGGTTACCAAATCTTGATGACTTGGCTAGCGTTGCTATGTAATTTTCAGAGGAAGCACAGTCTTCTCCACCGCAGCAACCATAATTCATCTTGCAGCAAGAGCAAGAACAGACTAAGCAATTACATGTGCCTAGTGAAGCTACATTTCACCCTGCAACTTGTAAAGCCATTGTTGTTTATAAGAAGACATTTTTAATTGAGTTTTTGGAATATGTCAAAGCTAACTGGGAAATAGTTACATTGCAAACCCTGACTTTCTGGCACATCACCCAGACTGACATGCAACAAAGTCTATGGGAAGTAGAAAGGAAGAAACTCAAAAAGGAAATTGAAAGCCAAAAACATGAAATTTTTGAGTTGAAAGCAAAAATGGATGAAATGTTAAACTTAACTAGTTAGATTATGGAATGCAAACCACCACCCAGAGTTTATGCTCTGTGCCTTACGAAACAGTTCTTATGGTTGAAACTAATGAGAATTTTACGAAATCAAGATCCTATACTTCACACTCCTAAAGAATTTTATGAGGCATACCAGGCAGCCCCTAATTGGTTAAGAAATTCTCTGTGTGAATTCTATTTACATGGCTTCTTACTTCCATTTGAAATGGAATGGAACCCTCTTCTGTATATTGGTGATATCCATTTGAGATCATTTATGTCATGGGCAATAAATGAAGTGAATTATGGCAGAAAATGGGAAATATATGAGGAAGCTAAGAGAAATGAGCCTGTTCCATTATGCTCTCAAAGTTCAAACCCCCATGCAATGTTGAAAGACTAGTTTTCTCTGACATATGGTATTAATAATATTACATCCAGAGAGAAAATATTTGATCTCAGGAAACAGGTATATGATGAATTTCAGGCACAATCATATTCATTTTGGAGACTGCCATACACCAGAAGTGAGAAAAGGTGGGAAAGATTAACTGTTGGGCTAAGAAAATCAGAACCACACAGTCCCCTAAATTTTACAGTAGCTCTCAAACAATCAAGTAGATATATATAGTTGGGAATTCAAAAGAGATTTGAACTATGGTTGCCATTGACATTCAGACCTCCTGTGCTAATGTGGCCCCTTTATCCTCACCAGGCTACAAATCATAATGATGATTTAGAAGACCGCGGGCATGAAAGGTGCTAGGATTTTAGAGGATTTTATTATAGGTTTGGAACTCCGTTTCAGAGTCATTCCACAACCACTGATTTCAGAGAAAAATTTAATGCTGGAGGACCAGCATTAGGCTAAGTAGGGTGTAGTGATGAGCCCAAAATGTGCTCATAGTTTGGATATTATGATGGACTTTTAATATCTTTACTTTTGTTATTCATGGTTGTTTAAACTCTTTTGAAACCTTTTATGGGGATATCCTATAGCAAAAAATTTGCATATTCCTGTAGCTTATTGTGTTGACTTGACTACATTTATTACCCCGTTGACTCTCTAAATGACTGTTATATCGCATACAGTTTTTGAATGATAAAATAAATTTAAAAGTGTGATTAATGAGCGGATATTGTGTATGTGCCATATGCCTTTTCTTTCGCATATGTTACCTTTTGTTTCACAGGTTGTTGAAGAATGATCAAGTCAAGTGCAGTTGATCTTAGCCTTGCAGTAAAGTCTATTTCCTACACGAGTTTGAGGAAGCTCTGGCGAAGACTCTCTACCTGAAACCATTGGGAAAGATTTTTAATGATAGTCAATCTAGAAAGAGTGGAGCACTAGATTCTCTCTGGATTGGGTTGAATGGATAAATTCATTTATGAAGTTTGTTCCTTGATTTTGGGATACACTTTACTTCCACGTCTTTCTTTGATAGGGTTAGTTAGTTTGTTGCTCTCCTAATTTTTAATAAAGTACTCCTCCTACACGAGTGAGAAAGGAGATGATAGTTAGAGTAAGATAGAAGCATAGTGATAGAGAGATATATCAGATATCATGTAAGAGTTAGTATGATAATGAAAAGTAGAATCTGTTTGACAAGAGACAAAATTTGTTGTTAGTTTCTATATCAACAAAGCAATGTATACCATTCTATTTTCATGAATAAAGTTTGATGAAGTTCTGAGTTCAGCACCTGTGTAATCAGTAGATGCTTGCTAAGGGGGCCCACTTAGTAAGTATCGGTAGCTAGTTAGTTAGCTGTTCTTTTCTATTGATCTTTAGTTAGCTTTCATCTTTGAAATTTTCATACAAACTCAGTCTTGTATTGCTCCTGCAACATAGGGAATCCATCCCTATGCCTGTTCCTACAACATAAGGCCAGTTCACAGTTTGTGTTGCAGTCGTAACTGTTATGGTTTCTATTTTAATCAAATGATAGTTGAGTTAGAGAACTTTGCATTACCTTCCTGTAGCGTAGATAGAATTCATTTCCAGTGTTTATTTCTGCTAAGTTTTGACTAAAACTAGTTCTTAGTGCATATATTTTGCCACACCATTTAAAGTATAAATCCCTTGGTTTGACAAGTAAATGAAAGTCCATAGAGAGATATTAGTCACCTGTTGGAATGTCCAATTCCCAGGAAAGGTTTTACTATGATTTTCATATCCTTTTTTGGGCATGACCAGTAGTGACTTATTGAACAATGTGCAAAACTAAACTTATTAAGAAAGCAATGACAAGATCTTAACTGGTGTAGGGAACAATTTTAACTAAGTGAAACAATGCTTTTCATTAATATTTCCATGTTTACTCATCATTGTCATCTCAAAATTCTTTGAAAAGTCATTAATGAGTTGTGAAAAATTACATTTTGTGCTTGCTTAGTTATATTTCTAGCAAAGAATATATTTGATTTATCATTGATCATTATAATACTTACTGAAGCATGCATATAATTTATTAAATCCTTGAAACATCAGTTTTCTAGGCATTTGGTTTGGCATCAAGACAATGATCTATGGGGGCATTTAGAGCTTTCTTTTTTACTTTCCTTCATGAATTTGTATATTGGCATTAGAATTCACCATTGGAATTAAGGAATCACAAGCACATTTGGAGTGGGCATTGGACATCAAACTTGAATTGACCAATTTCAGAAGATTATCAATTAGATATCATCATCAAATTTCACACATCTTTGAAATTGATTTTCCTTCAATATTTATTTCCTAAATTGTTTCTTAACAATTAATTCTCATATGTTTTTATCTTGCAGATTCCATTTACACATGGAACTTGCAAAATTGAAGCAAAGGAAACAATCTTTGGAGAATTTTTTAAATTGAAAGTGGGCCTTGAGCATTAAAATTGAAATTGACAAAAGCATTTTTAAATTCTGAGAGCATCCATTTTCTACTTTTGTTCTCTATTTTAGGCCAACTAGATCATTAATACTTTTTCAAATTTGGGCTAAAATTGAACCTTAGAAACTCATTAGACTCTGATTTTGGCCTAAAATTGAACAAACAAACTTTCACATTTAGCTTGGTGGTTAAAAAATGAACTCATCATTGCTTTGGGATTTAAAATGAACATGTGTATTTTATGCTTTGTAATCTTCTATGCAAAATAATCTCATCTAAAAAGGAATATGCACTTCTCTTGTGCTTCACAACGATCTTGAGAATCAAAAGTTTTTTTGATGACATTAAGTTGCATAAAATATTTCCTCCACACTTCACTTTGGATTTAAAAATTGAACAAAACATTGTGCGAATGTGAGTAAACCTATTGAATGTGTTCTTCCTTTGTTTCTAAATGAAGGTTGATCAAACTATGAATATGTTTACTCACTTTTTTCTATCTTAGAGGGCTTGCCTTGGGGAAAAAGTACTCACCCAAGGGAACAACTTAACCGATAACACTCTAAATCCAAGAGTATTTCCAACTGGGATATAAATGTGGGTATTGGAGTAAATGCCAATATAACATGGTTGATTCTGATGAGATGGATCTAAAAGGGGACTCTCACCAGATGGGTCAATCTCCATGAATGGAAAGTCTAAACTAAAACCCTTGTTTGTAGTAGCCAACCAGTCCATCCAAAAATTTTATTGAAGTGGTGAATTGGAACTTAGATTCCAATAAGTTACTTGCCATGTCTGATCTTGGTTAAAATATAGAGGTTAAGACTTCATTCTTAACATAACTTTATATTTTTTCCTTGGTTGCATGTAAAATCATCTCTTCTACTACAAAGGGTATAAGGAAAGCCCACTAAGAAAAACATACCAATTGGGAAAGTGTGCTATATTGCTTGTGAATCAGTTTGAAAACATAGTGCTTTGATCGAAAACATTTGGAAACCAACATTCAATATGAGCTTCAAATCTAAAACCCTATAGGAGAAGCAAATATCTTTGAATGAATTCACATGCTATTGCTTGCCCTTGGTATTTTATCCTTAGAGGCTTCTAAGCATTTGGATTTCATCTCAATTTTCTCCTACTAAGGTCAACAATAGGTAACTCTTGCCTCAAATTTCCTTGGATTCCTCATAATACGCTTTGCAGGATAAGGGGAAAGTTGAGACATTAGACATCTATATTCAAAATCTAATCAAGATTGTGTTTGTGGTAAAAATAATCCATTAAGAAAATATTAAATCAATTGGACCACACATATGTGCTTGGAATCTTTTGGTCATATGGTTTTCATGCAGAAATTGGTCTTTTGATTTTGAATTACTCTTAGGGAAAGGCATGTTCTTCACTATCTTGGTCTCGTAAACAAGTCCTTCCTAGGTTCATTTAGGATCAAATTGAACACTTCATCCACCCAAAACATCTATCAAAAAAAATCCCACCAAACATCTTTAGAACTTTGGAAACATCATTATCTAGACTGGGGACATCCTTAAATCAAATCAAAACAATTTGTTTAGTTAGGTGTGTGGGAATGCATCATTTCTCATACATTTAATTAAATCAGCAATCCTTTGAAGAAATTCATCCTAAGATCACATCTAACATCTTATGGTTTGCAAGTTCATTATCCAAAGCAAACCAATAAAAATCAAACCCTAAGTCTAGCATTGATAAAATGTCCTTAAACATTCAACACTCATATCATTCACCCATTTTCATCCTTCATCTCATCATTGATCCTAAACACCTTAGAGTTCACTTTTACAACAAGGTCAAAACACAAGAAGAACATGGAATACAAACTTGATCCATACATCATGAGTAATCCAAATCAATTGAACTTTCAAAACCTTACAATGTCGATTGATTATCAAAACTCACACTTATACAATCCATACATGGGATCATTACCTTCTACAAATGTCAATGGTACAAGTGTGAGTATGCCCAAATCAAAGATTGGATCACATTTCCCGATTGTAGATCTAAATCCAAACCTACAAGTCTGTCAACCAAAAAATCAATGCATGAGCCTTCAAACGAACAACATCATCCCATCAAATCTCTATATGCCAAATACGAATGTACCAAGTACAACATTACCAAACATGAACATTTTGAATCCAAACTTGGAAAAATTTGGGATAGATATGTTTGCGAATCACACAAATTTTTTTGATAAAAGGGGGATAAATGGGTTTTATAGGGACCTGAAACCATAGAGTAACATTACAAGAAAAGACCAAAATAGAGGTTAAAAAAACAAAAAGGCTGCCAGAAAGATAAAAACTAGTTTAAGCAGATAGCCACAAAAAGCTGCAAAAAAACCATAGAACAGCCAAATATAGACAAAGCTGGGCCCAGCCATAGCTAATTCATAGATTTCATAAGCTTGTCCACACCCCCTTCTAGGTCCACCATACCCTGAATCTCCTCCATAAAGATCTGAGTCATATTTGGGGTGGTCAGGGTTTTTCTTTTTGTGCTTGATCTAGTTCATTTAGAGATCCCTGCTTCCTCATCCTGGTCTTTCTCCTGATCAAGGTTGACAATTAGAGCTCTCTTCTGGGTTTTCTCCAGTCTTTCAAACATGGCTTTGATGATGACAAAGTTATGTCTGGCAATTCTACAGTTTTGATCAGCAATTTTTTTCATGGTTCCTTTAATTTTTTTAATATCATTTTCAACTGTGTTGTCCTTTTGTGTGTTATCCTTCACATTGGTATTCTTCTTCGCTTCGAGTTGAATTAGCCTAGCAACTTTGGCTTCAATTTCCTCCAGCTTACTATGAAGAGACAAATTTTTAGATTTTAGCTCACTTATTTCATGAAATAACCATTTGGCAGAATTCAATTGGTCCATAGAACAATTCTTGGCATTTCCAATGAAGTCAAAAGGGGGGTCACTTTCAGAATTGACCCCAAAAATCACCGACTCCTCACCGCTAGGAGGGCTATAATTCTCCTATTGAATATTCTGAGGGACATGGGGGTTCTCAAGACTAACCCTGGCCACTTTAGCAGAAGCAACAAGGGAGTCATTAGGGTAGGAGACCAGCTTATTAACCGAAGAGCTAGAGCCCACCCCTTTGGCATTAGGGTTAGTGTGGCCAGAGGCAGGAATAGAGCAGGTACCAGAAGGCTGGGGGAATGACCAGAGGTAGAAGGGGGGTAGAGGGGGTGAAGAGCTCTTGACACAGCCAGGGGAAACTTTAGAATCAGAAATGCTAGGCTCGGTATCATCTTCATCAAGCTCCAAAGGGGCTATAGGGTTTGGAAGGGTGGGCATATTCTGAAAGTGCTCATAAATGAACCTTAAAAGACCCATGTGAAGAATTGGGTATCTTTTAGGGCTCTACTATGATCAGAAAAGGTATTTCTCAAGGAAGAGAGCAAGAAGAAGGGGATAGAGACATGCCCCTTATGTCGGAAGTGATTGAGTAGCACAAAGTGGTATCCATAAACCCTAGTGAAGCGGCCGTCGAGAGTGATGTACTCCATGATAACCCTTAGCACTTTTCTCCATAAAGCTTTTATAGTGTCCACTTCATAGTAACTATTCATCATCTTGACAAGTTTTTTCTTCTCTGTCTTAGATTTAGGGAACCTCACCACAGCTTCGTTAGAGAATTTTCTGTCTCTAAAAAATTTATGCTCTTCCATCGGAATGCCAGTCACCTCTGCTATCAAGGCTTCATCAATCTGAACTTTCCTCCCAAAGAGGAGAACCTCCCCATTATTCCAATTATTCTCAAAGAAATCTATAATCTCCTCCTTAGGGCCATGGAGTTTCTTAATGAACGGATGTAAGCCACCCCTTCTTATTTTACTCCACGCTTTGGCATTCTTGGTGTGTGACTCGAAGCTGGTAGGTTCAACCCTCTTCCGTTCCTCACCCATGTTTGATATCTTTGTTCAAATATTGTTGCAGATAGAAAACTTGTTCTAGATAGTTCCTTTGCTTCCTAGGACCCATAAAGCATGCCAAAGTAAATAATTTATCTGTCAGATCCTCTCGGCCCCATTATATCTTCTAATTTTGTTATTCATGATTCGTACCTTCCTCATTATTACAAGGCATCACCTCTTTTCCATTCACCATGTCGAGCTCCAATAAAGCTTGAACATCGAAGTGGAGGTCAATCTTTCTATGCCATGTGAGGATTTTGTCACTCTTAACTCCCTCATTGGAAAAAAAATCCATAACCGCGTTCACCTCACGGTAAGCATGATTTATTTTTATTCTATCAAACTTACTAAGTAAAACCTTAGCATCTTCTATCCAATTTTTAATCGACCATGCGGGCTGGGACCTATCACAAAGGCTATCAATTATATTTTTTGAGTCACCTTCAAGCCAAATATTTTTGCATTTAATTCCCATAGCCAGGTTGATTATGTAATAAGCCACCACCGCTTCTACCACGTGATTGGTTTGGACCCCCAGAGGAGTGGCAACAGCTCCCATAAATGTTGTTTAGATTCCAAACAAGATGTTATTGACTCAAAAACAAGGTAACGCCATGCCAAATCAAAGTTACCTAAGTCAAGACAATGTTCAATTTCAAACATTATTATGCCAAATCTAAACACCATCCCAAATCAGAGCATTGTCCAAAATCAATTTGTTCATGATCCCATTCAAAGATCACAAGTATTCATCCCAAATCTACTTGAACAAAAACCAAATCAACTATATCAATGGAGTCAAGATCAAAATCAAGATCAAATTTGGCGAGATAAAATGGCTACACTTACCAAAATAATTGAGTCATTGCGCCAAGAGACATCTTCACCACATTTACCCATATCAAAATCATTCCTTGGTTTAGAGCTTCCCCTTTACCTAGCACCAATCACTCCATCCAAATCAATCCACCTAACACTAATCAATCCATCACATCAGAACCTTTGAATATACCATTGACATCACACCAACAAATGGTATCTAATCAAATAACAACATCAATCCAGAAAAATCAAAACATGGTCTCCCAAGGACCTATCACCTTGATCAATCCATCCACCCTATCACACCCATCATATCTCAACCCCTCACTACCAAAAATAGCTTCAAACGTATCTCAACCACTTGTCACCACATCCAACACAATTCCAAATCCACCACCACTACCACCAAAACCAAATGTAGAAAAACAATATAACATTGCACTGAAAGCTCACCAGGCCTAACAAAAGGCCATCCAACAATATCTAGCCATGTAACAATCAACACAAGCTCAAAAAGTGCAACAAGCCTCTCAAGCTACCAAAAAAACACAAGCACAAACATGAAAAATGATAACTATTGGGGATAATGATGAACATTCAACCACTGGTGATAGCATTGAAAATCTCCCCACCATAATTTTTGAAAGCAATGATCAAGATCTATTCATGAAAGAGCACATTAAAGATGTTTCTATCTCATCCGAAGATCAAATCAACATATTTCAAGAGTCACTTTTCAATCATGATCAAAATCCACCAACCAACAATGATCCAATTCAAGAAATGTGAACATCATTTGACCCTATGGTTGAAGAAATTAGAAATACCTCCACCACAATTGTTAAAAACAATGATCAAGATCTCTCCCTCAATGATCACCTTGAAGATGTTTCCACCCCATACAATGATCAACTCATCATACATCAAGAGCCACTTTTTAGTAATCTATTTCAAAGAGTGTTAGGATTATTTGATCCTATTGACATAATGCACGATCTGTTGACCTATGATCATGTTGAAAATGTCTCTACATCTCCTCATGAGTTAGAGGACATATCTCAAGAATTCATACCAAAGTATGATCAACATCTTTCACCAAAGTCTAGCAGTAGTCCTTTCCAAGACATGTTGACCCCCTTTGACCTCATGGTTATAGATACTAAAGGAATCCTCAACTTGACACTTGATCCAAGTCCACTCAAAGATCAAGAGGATATTGAGCCATTCCCCATGCCTAATGATGACATCCAAGAACCCTTTGTGAGAAATCCATCCTTTGAAACTAACCCATGTCAAGAAATTGATCCAAATCATGTCAAAAGAAACTCTGAAATCATTTAAGATCAAGAATTTGTATCTTAAAGATACTACAATAACCTAATGGACACTCTCCTATCTATGCAAGATGATCATATCCATGTAGCTCATACTCTTCCATCTACCCATGAGATGTTTTCTGCGGATGGACATGTAGATGATTTTCATTTAGAACAAGATTACTTTACTCCTAATATTATCACAAAAAAAGATCAGGTAATTAATTCCTACATTCAAACAAAGTTGTCAACATCAAGATCAAATATATTCAAAATCTAGACTGAAGACATCATGTATGAAGATATCCAACATTATCCACTCAAGGAAGTAGGTCAGATAGAACACAATATTTTAGAGTTAGCAAAGCAACAAATTGAACTAACATCATCTAAAATGGCTATCTATCATAGAATGCTTATTGAACAAGACATCTCAGAATAGAAAGAATCAAAGAACAAAGGTACTACTTCCACAATACTGGGGAAAACTATGTCTCAAGCAAATGTCAACATAGGGAGCATGAAGAATCTTTATGGTGAAACTATTTCCAATACCACAACCAGCTACACCATGAATCTTCATCCACCCATCACCGCATTCATGAATAGGGACCAACATCAAAGGAAATATTTGAATCAAAGTATGAAGTGTGTTATGAAGGAAAAATAAGTTGAGAAGCATAATAGACAAATCAAATACACATGATACCAAAAGATGCAAAGAAAGATTATCCCTATCAAACTCCATCAGTCAAAGAAACAATGGGGAAAAATAAAAAAAGGAAAAGTATCCATCAAAGATGTCCACAAAAGCAAAAGCAGGATTTTCAAGTGACGTACAAAGTGTATCAAGTAATTGGTCCTAATTCCATGCACACTTTTGTATCCACCCATCATTGCTCATCTTCCCAAGTTTGGAGAGTCAAAGATTCCAAGCTATCAACCAATCCATCTTTCATGATCCCTAATCACACTCCATCCACTCCTCCACGCATAATATCCAATTCTCACATTGACCATGTATTGGCAACAACCCTTCATCATAAGGATTTTGAAGGTACTTTATTGTGATGTACGCACAGAGACAGAGTTAACCCCGATATCAATAAAGCAGATCAAGAATCCCAAAAGTTGCATTCAAGTGTGCATATTCTAGCAAAGAAACTTCTTCAAGCAGGACATCGATGGCACATTATGATAGGAGCACCTATATCAGCAACACCTTTTGATTCAACATGAGATTAAAATCTTTCAAAAAAATAAAAAAAAAATCATTGAAAATAGTAAAGAAAAAAAATTGTCCTCAGGTGAAAAATAGGGAAATGTCAACTATGTCGTCTTTAAGCTTAAATGTAGGCAAGTCTAATATTTGATCAATCCCTGAGACACAAAAATCCAAAAACATCCAAAATCACATCAAAATCCAAAAACATTCAAAAACATCAAAATCTGAAAACATTTGTAAAAACACAAAATCCAAAAACATTCAAAAAACCAAGAAAAATCAAAAACATCCAAAACATCAAAAACCAAAAACATTCATAAAGTTTTAGAAAACTGAAAAACATTACAAAATTTGAAAATCAAAACATTTGTAAAAATCTTGAAAAATACAAAAAACAGCCTCAAAACATTCCAAAAATATCCAAATATTTGAAAAAATCCATCCATCTCATTTCGCTTTCACTCAAAATAATCAATCATCCATAATAAATTATCATCACCTTCATCCTTTGGCAACACAAATAGAAATAATCACAACAATCAACAAAAATCAAACTACAAATGCAATAATCAAAATCAAAACAACAAAATTTTAAATGCAAAAGCAAACTCTTGATCACTTTCAAACATGTCAGTCAACCTTATATCAACAGCCTATCAATCATCTTATCAAACCATCATCATCCTATACAATGCATGTCCTAGGATATATCGTTTCAATAATGGGCATCATTTTGGGATATCACTTGGATTCTTATCATATCAAAACACATCCCTCTGGCTGAAGGTATGAAGAACATTGGCTTGTTTGGGTACTTGATCTCTTCTTTTGGTTTATTTTATTGCGCTCATTCTAGGGACTTCTCGATGATATCCGAATAGAGGATTTAGAGAAATAGGAATGGGGGGATGATCATTATCTTTTCTATGTTGTGCTTGTTGGATGTTATTGTAAAATAACTTGGCAAATACTTGCTTTGTTAAGTACGTCCTAGCAAGGTTTTTGTATGTCAAGTGTGAACAAGAATACTCCTATCTATTTGTTGAGTCATAGTCCATCACACTAGGTACAACACCATCCTGGCTCTTTATACCTCGATGCATTGTATCTATGTGTGTTATCAGACATAAGGTAACTAGCCCTTTTAAAATCCCAATCCTAGATAAGCAAATCATCATCATCTATCATCATCATTATCTCTAATAAAGTCTCATCAAATAATGGACTTGTTGGATCCTCTTATCATCATCTCATTTCTTCTTTCTTCTCTTCATGCTAACATAACATCACCAATGCATCCATCCTGCATCTATCCTGCATCCACAAACCATCAGCATTATGCACATCATCTCACATGCATTTTCATCATCATAATATATATTTGTTAGTCTAAGTATCTGCATAGAACATCCATCGCATAATCATAACATTATCGCATTGTTCATCATCACATCACATCATCATTTTAAGTTGTTTAGGATAATATAGATTGGTTATACTAAGCATCTTAAAACCATCTCATTTGCATCACCATCCATAACCATCCATTTTGAACCTCTTTATCGCGAGATCGACCCTCAAATGGAATCTTTTCGCTCGATCTCTCAAGGGGGAAATGTACTAGTGTACTTCTTTCCACTAGGGCATTTGAAAAAAATTTTAAAAAAATGAATTTTGATCGCGGGAAGTTTATTTTTTGAACCAATGTAGCAAGTACATTGCTTCAAAGAGGGGCAAAATGTAGACACGTAAAATTGGCATAATGCATTTTATTAGGTCATATTCATCCATTCATCAAATAAATCAAGTTTAGCTATAAATCTCCTAAAGTCAGCAACTTATATTAAATAAATCAAATTTGATCCTAACATCACCCTCCTTGGTCCGAGCTTTATTGAGTTCTGATGAATCACATGGACAAGAGGTGTGTCATCTCTTTAATGAGGACAAGATGGAGTTATCACATCATAATCATTAGATTGTATGGGATCGAGCTTAGTTGCTTAGTCTACAAGGTGGCCTAGCATGCTTTGTGGGTTCTTAGATTTGGCGGGACCAGTTCTAGTAAAAATTTCATCTCTGTTTGACCCACTATGCTTGCCAAGATGGGCAAAGATAGGAAAAGAATTGAGCCGAATAGCTTTGAGATGCACACAAGAAATGCTAAGGCTTGGAATAAAGTTAAAAATGGGGGTTTACTTCCTTTCCTGGAGAAACTCCATGGGTCCAACTAGGAGGCTAAGGATCTTTTTGAAAAAAATTGGTATAATGGGGATCTTACTATTTTTGGTAGGAAAGTTGAGCTCAACGAAAACCTTATAGCTGAAGTGATGGGAATTTCTACTAATCAAAAAAAAAAATTTAGGGATACGATTTACTTGGATGATGCTATCATCAGATTTCAAAAAAAAGAGAAGGAAAGACTGAAATTGGTGAAAATTGCTAACAGCTACTTCGATGTTGACACCATAAAAGCCCTATGGAGAAAGGTTCTTCGTGTCATCATGGAGTACATAACTATTGATTGTCGCTTCACTAGGGTCTATGGTTATCACTTTTCCCTACTCAACCATTTCCGCTACATGGTTAGGGTTTATTTCCCCTACTATCTTCTATGTTCTTTGAGAAAAAGTTTTGATGACCACAAGAAAAACCCTAGAAGATTCCCTAGTTTGCATACTAGCCTGATTAGATTAATTATTGAACATTGCCAAAAAATGCCTGTTCTTGCTAGTTTGGAAGCCTCCCTTGATTTTGAGGATGATGATATTGAACCCAAATGCTCAGGGTTTTTTCCCAATTTAAGTCCGACTAGAATAAGCCTTAGCCTGCTTGTTGTCCAAACTAGTAAGAATAACCCTAATCCCCTTACTATGAAAGCTCGTGCTATGCCTAAACAGTGAAGCCCTTCCCTTAAAACCATAAGTATTGATAAGAATCCTCTGGCTAAAAACCTTGTCTCATACTCTGAATATTCCCATGAATCTGAGGAGTCTAGTGCTAACAATTTTGAGCCCTTTGTTGTCTTCTCGTTAGATAGAAATGCTAAATCTAGCTCCCATGTTACTCCTGAACCTTCTAATACTTGTTTCAATACTAATAGATATCCCATTGTGGATGTTTTGGAATTAGCTAGAAATAATGCTAATAACCATTTCAATCTTTTAGAAAGGACTTTTCATGAAATTAATGAGCTAAAGATAAAAAAATTGGGCCCTTCAAAGTAAATTGGAAGATTTGAGAGCTAAGGTTGTGGCACTTGATAAGAAAGAGGTGGAACAAAGAGAATATGGTGTCAGCAAAGATATCTGGTATCAAGCTGGCAAGGATAGAAATGTTGAAATTGAGTTGGAGAAAATAAAAAATACTGTCAAAATTATTGCCAAGCAAAATAATCGTATCGCCAGACACAATGCCATCATCATCAATGCCATGATTGAGAAATTGGAAAAAGCTCAATAGGGGTCTTTGGTGGTTGATCTGGAGGAAATTAATGAAAGAAACCAGGAGGAGGATGCTGGCATTTCTAAGAGAACTAGGGCCAATTTGAAGAGGAAGGCTCCTCACATTCCACAAATGATTCAAATCTTTAAGAAGGGTGTCCAAGACATGTAGAACCTGGAGGAGGGAGATAGAGTCTATCCTAAAGACTCTGGGTTGATTGTAGCTACTCTTTTGTTGGCTTTTCTTCTAGACTTTTTGTCTGACCTTCCTAGTCTTTTGCGAGTGGCTGCTACTTGCTCTGGTTTTTTCCTTTTGTGCAACTGGTTTTGTCTGCTGAACTTTTTTGTCCTTTCTTTCATTTATGTTGTAAACTTTATGGTTTTGGGTTCCTATAAAACCTATTTTACACTTTATCAAAAACATCACCCTCCTTGATAAAATAAATCAAACCTTTATTTAATTAAATCTAAAATCACCTTTTATCCCTTTTGATTTAAATAAATAAAAGTATTGAAGTCAAATGGGTCAAAAGCATCTAACATCATCTTAACTAAGCTAATCTTGATTAATCTAATCTAACTACCCATCACATTCTCTAGCTTTTCCCACATGCACCAATAAATCATTTTAATTCATTTATAAAATCAACATTTTCCATCAACATGACATCTTTGAGGAATATTCCCTCAAGTTTGAATTCAAAAACAAGTGGACATATACACCCAACAAAGCATTTATGAGGTCTTACATGTCTCTTATATGTCTCTTGCACAAGGTCAAACTCAACATTTATCTCTCAAATTCAAATTTGAATCTCCCCCTCTTGGGCACATTGGCCAAAACTTGCACATTCCTTAACCACTCACAAATTGACAAGTGGCTTCATCTCATTGTTCAAATCTTTATCCCACATTGCTCTATTTTGAGCACTCTTAGCATTTGACATTTTATAAATAAAAGGCTTCATTCTTCAACAAATCCTTCACAATCTTATCATTTCATATCCACAAAGCTTATGCAAGGTCACTCCTTTCAATTGAGAACTAATTTTGTCCACTCCATCTTCATAGAATTTTCATATCATTTTCATATCATGGAGCTTAGCAAAGGATTGGGAAAGGGCTTCTTTCCATAGAAGCACCAATCCACTATGAGATAAAGTTTTGATTATATTTTTATGTGCTTATGATTTACTGGTCTTTTTTCTATTTAGTTTGCATATTTTAGCATAGTCAAGTATTTCATAGGAATCTCAGATTGGATTAATTTGAATGGACTAACCGCTAACTATAGTCATTGTTTGAAGTAAGGTTGATTTAAGGTTTACAAACATGTACAAGGAAAAATAAATATTAAAAAGTATCCAAATGCAACAAATGAATATTTACCTTGGTTTCTCTTGTACCTTAGATTGAACCAAAAGAGGATGAATGTGCACCCAAAATCTTCAAAAGTCTTTAAGTGGCCTCCCAAATTTCTCTTGATGTTTTCTTCAATAAATAAAATATCTTAAATAAATAAAATAACATAAATAGATAAAGTAAATAGTATTATTTCAATATAAACATGAGAGAAAAGTAAAGTATCAATATAATTTTAATCATGTGACAAAAAATAATTCGAGTTTGTTTCTTTTAGTTTTTGTCTAAATTATGTTCATTGTGCATTTTTCCTGAGTCCAATTTAATTCCGAATTCGATGATCAATTTAAGTAGAGATTGGGTGACATTGTTGTCATTGATAGAGAAAATATCATATTAGGATTTTATAATTTAAATTTAATTTTCATCCCGAAAAAATTATATTGATTTCATAAACATTGAGAAGGGAGATAAAGTCATGTCTAATAAGAAGGACGAGATTTGAAATGAAATAAAATGTTGAATACAGAAACTTAATAGACTATGGATGGATATGGAAAGTTAATGAAGTTTAAAGAAGGAATAAAAATAAATGGAAGTATCATTTAAGATTTATGAGCTATTCAATTTTGTAAACAAATATTGAGGAATATGAAAAGTCGCATAGTTTGAAGTGGAGAAGGTAGCACCCATCTATAGAGTGCTGAGGGATGACGTGAAGGTAGGGGAAGACTAAAAAGGGAAAAAAACAACTTCGCAGATGGTTCCTTCCCTTGGCAGTTGCGCAAAGAAGGAGAGGAAGCTGGAGAGGTGTGGTTCATACATGAAGACAAAGCAAAAATTAAGTATTGATTTCCTTGAAAGCCCTTAGTGTTGTGATGGACCGCGTGAGTGTTAAAAAAGTGGATAGAGATTATGGAAGGAAACTCATATTTGAGTTTGTGTTCCTTCTTGATACGTAGGATTGGAGAAATAGATGGGGGCTTAGAGTTGAAAGATGGAAGGTGAAGACCCCAAAATGGAAAACAAATAATTTTTTTTGAATTGTTTCCCATTACCTGGCCGCACTTGGGAGAGAGGAGAGTAAGCAAGAAAATCAAAGATGTCATTGTACAGAGGAAAAGGAATGTGTGATGGCTGTGCATGGCATTGGGAGGTGCTGAGAGCGTAGAACAATGGCATTGTAGTGTGGAGAAAAATGGGAGGGGGGAAGATACGACAGAGCAAACCAGATAGCACAAATGTCCAAGTGTGAGATGAATTAATAATAATAAGATTGAATTGTCAATTCAAATGATTATTTTGTTGTGAAGTTAAGAAAAATCTTGTACTATGTGAATTAGAATAAATTATAGTTGTTCATTGTAATTCTGGGCAGAGTATTCCATTTTTGTTTGAAGTCTGGCTTTCACAGCGAGAGTGATAGATTTCTTGTTTTTCACAATTATGGCATCACAACAGCAATGATTGATATTTCATTTTTATCAAATTTTACTCTAATATGTTTGATACCAAGAGTGATAGATTTCTTGTTTTTCATTATTATGACATCACAAGAACAATGACTGATATTTCATTTTTATCAAATTTTATTATAATATGTTTGGTTCTCATAGAATTTGATTAAAGTTAACTAGTGATGTAAAAAATTATGACATTTATTTCCAAGCACCTCTATTATGACACTATTAAAAAATATTGAAGACTTATACTAACATCCCAAATCTAATCCATTTTAAGAGAACTTAAAATTATTGTTATATATAAAATACAATGAATTCCATGTATTTTTGATATAACACTCTAATGATTATTATATAATTTTAGTCATCCATTATTTACACAATATTATAAAATCATATTTCATTGAAAAATTCTCAGGATATATTGTGCAAGGAATTTAATAAGAAACATTGAATATAAGAAAAAATACATATAAACAAAAATATTATTTGAACAATTTAAAAAAAAAATTATTTAAAACTTTAAATAAATAATTATTTTCAATTATTACTTACTAATTTATATTTATAAAGTATATATTTTTAATTTTTAAATCTATATGGTTTTTAATTACTCAATAACAATAGAAACTTCATATCCTGCATCTATTATAAAATACATTTTCAAATAATCATCTAGAGTCATGGTAGGAAAATTAAATACCAAACAATAAAACTAAATAATTTATTTGACACATATTAATCTTAAAACAAATATTTATTGGACACATATTTATCTTAATACAAATTAAATGCTGATTGACGAGTGTTCAATGAGCAGTGGTTTACAAGAACTCATCTCAAGTGATAATTAATGGACCACTCACCACTCATTGCACTTAAATAATGCTAAAAAAGGTGAAGTATTGACTTTTCGGGAAGACTACCCATCATAATACTACTCCAGGTCAAACGAACTTACTTTGCAACCAAGATACAAGCTATTTCATAATATCACATACATGTAATATAAGCTATTTCAAATATGCCATGCATGTGTAATTGGGATGGTATATCATTCTCGATAACACTTTTGCCTCTTCCTGACCGTGGCGAGCCTAGCTGCTTTTTCTCCGGGCGATGCGATCCTGAAAAACTGGCTCCCTCTAAACCTTTGCAAAGGCTTCAAAACGCTTTGAAGCGATGTATCCCAACAAGGCTTAAATTTGATGGTCGACCTTGCCTGTCAACAAATTTTTTAATGACGGCAAAGGTGCCCTTAAAACATTATGATATACCTTAGTGTAAGTAAAATTATATATAAATCAAATATATATAACATTATAATTCTATATAGATTTTGAAAGTCTATCTAAAATCTCTCCTTTAATTTGATACAATCTTCTTGAAATTTTGATTGTATTTTACAGCAAAAATCTCTAAATACGGTCATACGACCATCAAATTTAAGCCCTGTATCCCATATGCCTCATTTAACCCTAGCGGCATGGTTAACTGGTTGAGGAAAACATTTTACAGACAACTCCCTTTTACCTAATCTGAGGACTGATAAACACAAAGAATCCTTCTAACAATTTCAAACAAAGAATCGGCATCTATCTCCAGTTTCTAAACTTAAAACGGTAGCAACTTTTAGTTCAAAGTCTTGTTGTTTTCTTTGTTAACCTAAATCCAATGTATGAAAAATGAAAAATAAAGTTGTGAGAAAGGCTTACTTTTGGCATCCTCCATCAGACATGATTTCTTCGGCAGGCTTTCTTATGAACCCCTAGAGACTGCATGCTAGGGCACACCGTACTGCAAAATGAGCATGACCAAATTTTATCTCGTTTGATGCCACATCTTCTAAAATGTGGGCCTAGTGCTTTTCCTGAAGAAAAATCTCTCCCACCTTTTGTACATGTGAAATTTTTGGGGTAGAGAGGTGTGGCGGCAAAAGATTCCTCCATACCCACTTGACTTTCAGTAAGTGAATCAGAAATGGTTTCTGATTGATCTCTTGCTGAGGAGATTTCAAAGTTGTCCATACCATCATCATGCTGGGCTTTCCTCCATTTCTGTATTTTAGATAACGATTCTTATAAATTTGTACCCAAACTGCATTGGGTTACCTTACTTGCAGAGCTTGACTTTTCTTCGAGTGATGGTGTAGTAGAAAACAAATTTCCCGGTGAACTCCTCACTGGCTTGACTCGCTTTCTTCTCCTCTTGTAAGGACATGGTTTCACTTCATCTTGATCATCTCCACCATAGTTCTCCCTGTCCATATTTTGATCAACCATTCTGCTTTGCTTCTGGTGTCTCGCTGGACTACCTCAGGAAATTGTTCCCCACACGCGACTTCTATATTCTCTTATGATGCAGCTCGACCAATCCCGCGGTTTCGAGTTTAACCTAAACAATAGAAAGCAAAATGGACAGACATGGATATATATAAGGGAATACTAAATGAGGCTAGGGGCTGGTATTAGTGCTGGTAACCTGCTGACAAACCTTTCGACGTTTTTAAAAATTAAAGAATATATTTAATAAAGTTCTTGTGATTTGATGTTATACGGCTATTGTAATCATGTCTTTATGTTGTTGGACAGTTCTTTTAATTGTATAGAATGGTTGGTTTTTTGGCTGACTATGTTCTTTATTGTCTTTTTTGTTTGCCAATGAAACTATAAATAAAATATCACGTATCTTACATAGGATAAATAAATATCTTGCAATTAACATATCTGATGTGTTTTTATAAATAATATCAAACATGGATAATGTTGTAAATAACTGAACTATCAACAACAACTAATAATTAATTATATGCTTAGATATAGTTCACATTGGACCACCATTAACCTCCAAAATCTTAAAATTTAATATTTCAAAAATAAAAATATTTTAAAATGATCAAGGGAAATCAACCAAAAAATAAATCAATTTGGATATAGTTTTTGAGGGTTTTAATTTAATAACAAATTTCTATTAAAGCTTATAATCAATTATAATCCAAGCCATTAATATAATTTTGATATGGTTTAATTTATTAAATAATTTTTTTTATCATTTTTTGTTCTAAAAAATTTCTTGATATATTGACAGGAAACATAACTTTACACAAACTTAGATTTGTTGTCTTTATGCTAGCTATGTATTTATTACACATGTTTCTATATATGTATTCCTACCCTGTCACTTCTTTTAACATACTTCTATACACTTACTTTATCCATTTATTTAACACTCCAAGATAATCACACTTTAAAAACACATTATCCATATGGATTTAGCTATCATCAGGTTAGTGGAATTCTTATAGCCTATAGGACATGCTAGTTGTCATGAACTTGCCTCTGTTATTTTGAATATTTCAATTATAAAATGGATTGATTCATGGATGTATGCTATGAACCTAGGGCTAGCCACCAATTATTAATTTATATGATCTGTTATTATATCCTTATATTTAAATGAGTTAAGTTCATTTGTTTGTGGTGCATGGGTTTATAAGGGTTATATTCACATGTTATTCATATTTGGTAGTTCAATTGGAGCACTAAAAGGAATCCAGATCAACATGAGAATTCCTAGCATTATGTGCATGTTTAAAGATTTTTTTTTTTTGTCAAATATACATACATATTAGTATGAATTAAATGAGAAAATGTCACCCTATAACATACCAACAATCTACACATGCACTTTTTGACACTAGAAGGACACAAAGATTGGAAAAAGAAGGGAAGGATAATAATCATTAGACAATAAAGAATAAAATCACTAATTCTATTATAATATTTCTAGGAGTGAAATAAGTTGGTGACAATAAACTAGTCCCAACCTCTGGATTCACACATATAAAACAAGATTTTTTTATTGATTAAGATCTTAGTATGTGAATTTGTGCAAAATATCTCCTTGTGATGGTGAGGTTAGCTTGTTGAAATGAAAAATATTTATTTACCATTCTATAGTTGAGATAATTATATAAAAATTTCTTGAAATAATTTTAGAAAATATAAAGTAAATTATAAAAATAAAATAATTCATAATGAATAAAATGGATTTGATTTTTTATCTATTTAAACTTTATATATAACCTAAATAACTCTACATTAATAATATATATATTGTTCTAAAATGTAGAGTAGTGTTTATACTTCCAAACATAATCTCATCAACATATGAGACATGCAATACCAAAGAAATTGAATATTTAAACTTTATTTACCTTAAAAATGTTTTTCTTGAATTATTTTATCATCCATAATATCTATAAAAAATATTAAAAAATTATTTCATATGTTTTGATTAAGGTAAAAATTGGAAGGGATCATACGCATTATAGAATAGCCATAAATAAAAACATAAGAAAAAAATATCACCAGTGGTGAGATAAGGAGAAATAGCTAACAAGACATGTCTCCCAAACAACAAGGAGAATACCAAGACCAATAAAGCTTAGACAAGAACAATGAACCAAAAAAAAGTGTTGGGAAGACCCAAAACTAGAAAAAGATAATCAAGTAGGTTTGAACCCAAATATCAACATGAACCTCAACATATTGGTGGGGTAGAATTGAAGATATTGCTCACTATTCAGATCCAGGAGGATTCCAATCACATTGTCAAGAGTTCTCTTAATATTCCAAGAAATACCAACCTTTTTGAAGTGGGCATGTTAAAAAAAAATTCTCAATCCCTTTAAAAGTGGAGGGATAAACAAGAAGATTATGAGGCCAAGGACACTACTACATGGAATGTAGCACTCGAGAAGATACATACTAAAAGTTTAGCTCCCAAATCCTAAGTTTGGAGCAATGCTTCACATTTTTGGGAAACTCAAAGCTAGGCTTAACCAAAACATAAAATCTACCATAAAGAAAATTAGATCTATATTTAGTGACACTAAATAAGGTGATAAATTGACCAACAACATTAGAAATATATTTAATAATACCTTCCTCCCAAAATTTTTAAGGGATCACAAGGAGACACACCCAAATATGCAACATACTAATCTTAATAAAATTTAAGCATGTTGACCAAATTTTGAAATAAAGAAAATCCTTGCCAAAAAGCCAAGGACCTCCTTAAAAAATGTGAGTTGATTCCTCTATTGAGAAAAAGTAAAATAGCAAAAAACCATTCATCAAGGCCATAATGAAAAGACTAGGAGCCATCCAACAATCAAAAGCCTAACTTGAGATAACATTAAGATTCAATCTATAACCAAAAAATATTCAATACAAGTAGATTTTAAACCATAGGAAGTTCTATTTATCCACTCATTTGAAATAGATATAGAAGTAGTAGACAAAGCTAAAGGAACTCCAATATGACAAAACTCAATTTGAGAGGCCTCCTATGGACCCACATTAGAAGCGACAACTCCCATAGTTACAAGAAGATACATTTTAAGACAAGCAGGTTGTAGATCCTACAAAATTCCCAAAACAACATTCTCTAATAACCTATTCCATAGAGGACCAACACTAGCAGGAATGGGGGTTATCTCCAAGAAGGAAACTCCAAAGAAGAGCCCACCCTAGGAGATAGTGAAGGAATATAAGCCTCCTCAATCCCAACAACTATATTGATCAAATTAAGTAAGGGCATGTGTAGATTAGTTAGAGGTTGAGGAGGAGGAATATTAGACAACAAAAGGACCCTCATGAGAGTTGTACCTAACGCATTATGAATTACAAAACCAAAATTCTCACCATGCAACTCAAAAAGTAGAAATTTTTGGGTTTATTGTTGGGAATCCAACTACAAAGCCATAAGCAAAAAGTCCTACTCATGATCCAACTGATCACCCCTCGACGTAGATAAATAATACTTGTAATTCTGGGCATTTGAACAAGCCTCCAGGAGAATGTCTAAGAGGGTTTCTTCCTCATTAGAGCACCATGATAACACATCCTCAAAAACTAAGCAATAATCCATACCAACAACATCATTTCTGTAGTGCCCCTCTAGTTGCTATTATGTATTTCTGATTTGTTCAGGCTATTAGTCGATACCTTTACTATGATAGGTCTTGATGCCTTGTGATTATTTTATGATCGTTGGATTTAGAGCGATATGGATGCTATACTTTGATGTGATGATACATTATGTGGATGCTTTTCATTAGTGTAGTTGTTATTTGAGTTAATATTGATGTACACTCATGTGGTGATTTATTGATACTTTAAATTTTGTTTGTCTTGATGTGACTGTATTGGTGAAGGGGACGAGATTACATCACTCGCTTGAGAGAACCTTGTGATTTCAGGATTTGTATTCACTGTTTCTTTGGTATGTTTTATGCATATTTGACACTCATCTTGGTTTGCAGGATTACAGGTACAGGACATTCTCTCCACCTAGCTTCACAGGTCTGAGTGTGCCCACTTTCCCAATGGTTATGTTAGTAGGGAGATAGTAACAGACTGGCCTTGTTAAACCACAATCCCAGTCACAGTGTGTAGTCAGTTTTTGTTTAGTATGGCATAATGTCATGTCATCCTTGCTTGTTTTGATAATTAATTATCTTGCAATGTTGTTTGAAAAAAATTAATGATTGTAGGTTTTAAATGTTATTTATTTATTTGAGTAAATTTGTTAAAAGCTTTTAATTTAATTTAATTTATTGGTAAAGTAATCTAATCTTTCTAATTAAATTTATTTATTAAGTAAATAATTTAATTAAATAAATTTAGTTGTTGAGTAAATAAATTTATTAAGTGACTAGTTTAATTGTATTTGTAAAGTGCATAGATTAAATTATTTAAATCTATTTTGAAATTAAATTGTGCTTTAAATTATTAAAATGCAAAATATCTTGTAAATGCATAAGAAGAAAATATCAATAGTGGTTGAAAATGGTATTTTTAATTTTGACTAAGTGTTTAAAATTAAGGAGAGGATATAGATATTTTTTTGAAAGATCTTATTGGGGAAGGTGAGGAAAATTTGGCTGTTAAAAATATAGAGGAAGGTTTTTCTCTGCAATTTTTACATTTTTGGTTTGGAAAAGTGGAGAATTTGGAAGAGGTTCTGGAAGATTACATTTTGTTGGGAAGCTCAGCTTCAAATTTTATTCCTTCAAACTTCAGAAAATAGGTTCTAGTCTGCTTTATGGTTTAGAAGTTTTGATATTAAATTTTGAAGGGATTGTTGTGAACTTTTGAAAACCTTTGTAGAAGAATCAAGGAAAAACCTTTGATCCTTAGTGGGGAAACAAATTTTAACAGTAAAAAAACATGAAAGAGAAAAAAAAAGGGAATTCAAACAATAGAAGATTTAGATAACCTCTACAAAACTGTGGAAATGGAATTCATCGATAAAATTTGAGAAAACAAAAACCACTAATAATTTGTAAACCTAGAAGAAATTCATCATATGACGAAATGGCTGCATCTAGGAAGTTTTTGATTAAAAAAATAAATAAAAATAAAAAATTTAATGTTAAATTAGGGGTGTTGGGGGAGCTACCCCCACATTCGTCCCCATTATGGGAGGTTCTTGTTGTGGAGGCAGTGCCAAATGCTGCCCCCACAGGAAATGACCCCCATAAGGGAGAGTTTGCATAGCAGCCCACCCAGCAGCAGGGTCGCCCCTACGTCCCCTGCCTGTGGTTGGGGTTTGCATTGTATATATATAATTTTTATATATTATATTATATTATATTTTTTTTATTATTTAATATATATATTATATATTTAAATATATATATATAAATATGTATACATTAAGTATATAATTATATGGTATAATTATATATGTGTGTGTGTATTTACTATATATTTATATTTAAATATTATTTTGAAACTGAAGTAAACCTTTAGATTTAAATTATTATTGCTTTTCAAATGCTTAAGTAGTTATTTAAAAAAGGGAATGATTTTAAGGGAAATGGTTATTTGTTTTCAATGAAATATTTTTTTTAAGAAACTAATTTTTTATTTATATTTATTATTGGTTGCAAACAAATTTGTGATAAGATTAGTTATTTTCATGTAATGTATAATTAAGGAATTATAGACTTAAACAATTAGTTATGATTTGTTATTATCCTATGAATAAAATTGTCTCAAATTAGCAATAATTGAGCAATGTATTGTTTTTTATTGTTTGCACGCAATATGTAATTGCCTCATTTGGATTTAGAATATCCGAATATTAGATTTTATCTTTTTCTTGAAATTGTTTTAAAGTTATGTTTCTCTCATTCTCGTTGTTGGGAAAATTGAGTTATTTGTTTATGTAAGGCTTCCAGATATGTTTCCTTAAGATGGGGATTGTAGCTTATGTTGATTTAGCTTTGAAATAACTTGGGTAGTGCACATGGTATTTTCACTAGTATGGTCACCCAGTTCTATGAACAGGTTGTGTTGTACATTGTTATGAGGTTGTATTTGTGATTGGTTATGTCAACCTGGTTTATCCTAAGTTATTGGAATTGATCCCTTAGGTTGTTAATAGGGTAGAGGCTTTTCATGAGGGCTGACACACTAAGTGGCATCAGGATAACTCATGCAAAGTTAGTTTAATCAGTGAAAATTAAATAAATATTTTAGGGAAAAAGGGTAGTTTAAACACTTAACTTTTTTTAATTTCTTGCTCATGGAATCAAGGGCTAGTAAAGACTTGGGATGAGATGAGAAGGCCTAGAATGGAAAGATCAATATCTTGTTTCTCAGAAAGATAATTGATTCCACATTAGATTGCATGTGGGGCTAGGTTTCGTAAGAGGTCACCAAGGTAACCCAAGATGGGGGCTGGAGCCTAGGAAGATTCGCTAGGGTAACCATGCAACTTTGTGATGACACTCCTATAACAACCATGAATTATTTTGTTATATTGTGTGGTTAATCATTGTTATATGGAAGCATTGTAACCATTTTGTAAGTTTTGTACTTGTGTAGTTCAATATTGTTTTTTCCTATGTCTAGAGGTTGTAGGTTTCCCTAGGAAGCTCTTTTACTATCTCCTAGCACGGGGGTTGTTCCTTCAGGTACCACATGGTTGGGTGGAACGTGCAGCTTAAACCATTGGGTCCCAAGTTCTTGTTCATGATGGCGAGTACTTCATAATTGGAAAGCTCATGTGTACCAATGAATTTTTAATTCTTTCATGTTCTCTCTTGTATCTGTTGGATAACTTGTAATTTGTAGTTGTATCACTCATCAATTGTATTTGAGGAGAATATTTGTAATTTGTAATTGTAACACTTTTGTAGCAACTATCTCATTTGGAAATGAGATTTTTAATTGTAATATTGAATGGATGCAATGTATGAATGGATCATGATTTTACTTTATATTTTATGAGATGTATTTTAATGTTAATAGATGTATGATCTTTAATTCATGAGCAATAATCTTATGTTATGTTTAGTAACTTTTGTTAGTAATGGGTATTGTAAGTATTTGTCGTCACATACCTTAGAGAATGTATGTATAAGTGTAGTTTACTTTACTTGTTTAATTACACTTTAAAAAAAATTGTCCGCTTTAGTTATGTGTGTGACATTCTCTAAGGTTTCATGGTGAGCGTTACAATTTCTATTAGTGTGATCACTAACACTATAGAAAGTCACCTCCATAGCAAGATAACGTAGGGTATATGAAAATAACCCAAAGACCTACTCACTTCCACCACCTTCACCATATTCAACATTGCCCTACCTAGAATAGCTGTTGCCACAATCTACCACTCTCACTCCAACTAGGGTTTCCATCACATCAATAAAGTAATATCAAAATCTTTCATATGTTTACTTAAGAAATATATAACGAAAAAAAGATTATTTACTATAACTATTTATGTAACGCATGCTAAGGATTTTATATAAAATAAAATAAAAATAAACTGCTTTACATGAGCATAAAATTATCCATTAAATTATAATACTTAAATTAATTAAAATATAAGATGTGTTATATTTAAAATTTATGTCTCAACTTACATTTGACATGCATATGAATGTCCCTAATTTATTTTATAATCATTATTCCCATTCATTGAATTTTTTGTTGGTATGAATTGAATATGTTAACTATTACCTTATCAATTTTTTATTAATGATGGTTACAAAAACTAATAACATTAATGTGAATAAACATAAAAAAAAGTAATTATGCACTTTGTTAGATTAATTTTTCATCTTCTTAACATTAATTTATTTATCATGCATTAAATATAAATTATTTACCTTCCCATTTTTTAGATCTTTCATTATGTATTTCTATAGTTTCTTCTAGATTTTTATGATGTGAAGTGTGATTTCATCATTGATTTATTTTAAAACATGAATATAAAACCAATCATAGCTATTTTAAAATTTTATGAATATAATTATCCATTTTTTTTAATAAAAAGGAGGTATAAATTTATTGAATTAAAGAAAGACTATAGAGCAATAAGAAACAACCCACAGAAACCATCAATTTATCACACAACAAAAGTCCTCAAAGGAATCCAACCAAGGAAACAATTACATGTGTTTAAGTCTTCCATGATTATCTTTTTGAGGGACAAAGAGAGCTCTGATGATAAAAGACCCCAGTCATCTATAATCCATCTCTCCACATGGTCAGAGGCCCACTTCACTAGAAGATCAACCACTTGATTCCATTCCCTAAGAATATAAGAAAAGGAAACAAATTCCAAAGAACTACATAAATTCACAATTTGTGTGCCCACTACAACCAGTTTCCAATTAACACCATTGAATCTCTACTCATTTAGCATATCAACTACAATTTGTGAATTAGGTTCATAAATAATACTCTTCCAGCATAGGGAATAACCTCTTTCAATACCATGTAAAAGAGTAAGAGCCTCCATGAGATTATTAGAATGTTGACCCTTGTAAATAAAAAAAAAACACCACCCCTCTATTACTATCTCTGCAAATACCACCAATCCTAGCATGCCCAAGATTCCCCCTAGAGTATCCATCAGTATTTATCTTTAGAACTCCATGTGGGGGAGGGCTCCACCGACCCTCCCGATGATTCATCTTCTTGACTTGATGAGAACTATTGCTAGTAGAGAAACCAAACCCTCTACCCTCCAAGTAAAAATTCCCAACAAAAGAAAAATCACTTGGGTCCATAATGACCGACATGTCACATTTAGCTAAAATAGTTTCTTGGATCTTCCTGAAGATCTTCCTCCATAAAAGATCCCGAACTTGCCTAACATCTTGGAAAATTCTTCTATTTCCCTCAAGAAAAAGGTGCCAAACAATAAAGGTAGGGCCAATAATTGAAGCAATCTAAATAAAGTTGTCATAGTAGAGGCTATCCTCAAGCTTTCCCAAAACTCTATCAAAGAAGATGAATGAACACAGGGATGTCCTGAAACCCCCCATCAAAAACGCCAAATCTTCCTAGAGTAAGGACATTGAAAGGAAAGGCGTGAGACACAATATTCACTATTATTACACAAAAAACAAATGGGAGGACCTTGGAAGCCTCTTTTTCATAGATTATCCCAAGTAAGACATCTATTCTAAACAACCATCGATAAAAAGAAACAACACTTAGGCCAAGAAAATTTATTCCAATCTTGCTTCCATCAAGGGACCCCAATATTTTCATACATCTTCCTATCAAGCTCCATATATCTAGAGGAAACATAGAATATTCCCTTTGGAATAGGACCCTAAGCCAAAATATCCTTGTCTTGAAGAGAGCTACATATTCTACCTACCAAGATTCTAGCAAGTTCTTACCTTTTCTCCTTAGTACCCCCAAGAGGCCACTCTCGGGAATCCTTCCAATGACACACTTCCAAATTTCTAATGACACTAAATAAGGTGATAAATTGAAAAACAACATTAAAAATATATTGAATATTACATTCATCCAAAAATTTCAAAGGGAGCTCAAGGAGACACAGCCAAATATGCAACATACTAATCTCAATAAAATTTAACCATGCAGACCAAATTTCTAAATAAAAAAAATATTTTCCAAAAAACAAAACACCTCCTTGAAAAATGTTAGTGCAATCCTCCATGGAACAAAAGGAGAATAGAAAAATACCATTCATCAAGGACATAATAGAAAGACCTGGAGCCATGTAACAATTAGAAGCCTAACTTTAGATAGCATTTATATTTAGTTTCTAACCAAAAAATATTCAATACAAGTAGATTTTAAACCTTAGGAGGTTCTATTCATCTACTCATTTGAAATATATAGAGTAGTAGAGGGAGCTAAAGGAAATCCAATATGACTAAACTCAAACTAAGAAGCCTCCAATGGACCCACATTAGAAGCATAAACTCCCCTAATACAAGAAGATCCATTTTGAGACAAGGAGGCTATACATCCTAAAAAATCCATAAAACACCATTCTCTAATAACCTATTACAAAGACGAAGAACACTAGCAATATGGGGGTTATCACCAAGAAGGAGACTCCAAAGAAGGGCCCACTCTAGGAAATAGGGAAGGCATAGAAGCCTCCTCAATCCCAACAACAATAGGGATCATATTAAGTAAGGAAATGTGAAAATTAGTTAGAGGTTGAGGAGGAGGAATATTAGGCAACAAAAAGGCCCTCTTGAGAGCTTTACCTTACCAATTCTGAATTAGACAACCAAAATTCTCACCACATAACTCAAAAACTAGAAATTTTTGGGTTGATTATTGGGAATCCAACCATAAATCCATAAGTAGAAAATCCTACTTATGATCCAACTGATCACCCCTCCACATACAAAAAATAATACTCCTTGTAATTATAGGCATCTGAACAAGCTTCTAGGAGAATGTCTAGGAGTGTCAATTCAATTTTATAGAGGTTTTATAAATAGGATTATAGACCACTGTGTGCTCCTATTTTATTTGTAACAAAATTATCTATTTCAGATTGTCCAACATCCCAACTAGAGATGGAGGACATGAGCAAAGTTCGTTACCAGAGTGTAGTTGGAAGTTTAATGTATGTTATGGTTTGTACTAGACTAGACATTTCCCAAGTAGTGAGAGTTCCTTCCATATATATGTCTAATCTTGGTCGAGTTGATTGGAACGTGGTTAAAAGAGACTTTAGATAATTGCACAATGCGTCAAATTAATCCTTATGTTATCATAGTAATATAATTGAAGATGAGATTTCCCTTGATATTCATGGTTATGTGGATTCAAATTGGGTAGGTGTTGTTCATAGTAGAAGATCCACTAGTGCTTATGTGTTTAATTTATTTAGTGGTGAAATTAGTTGGATGAGTAAGCAACATACTATGGTTTCTTTGTCCAATACTAATGGAGAGTATACAGCAACTACTTATGCTTGTATAGAAGCCATTTGGCTTAAGAGACTATGTTTAGATATTGGAATAAAACAAGGTTCATTTACAATTTATTGTGATGGTAAAAGTACAATATGTCTAGCAAAGAACTCAACATTTCATGCCAGGACCAATCACATTGATTTCCAAAATCATTTTGTTAGAGATATGGTCAAAGATGGCAGGGATAAGCTAATAAGGTAGAGACTTTAATGAATTTTGTTGATTATTTAACTAATTTTGTGAGCATAGAGAAGTTCAGACAATGTGGAGACACTATGGGCCGCTTGTTCCCTAGCAATTAAGATATGATGTTTTTATACCCTCTTGTTGCTCTTGTAAGGTGTTCAACAAGTGGGAGAATTTCTAGGAAAATATGTCTCAACCATGAAAATATATAACATACTATTCATATGTCAGTGCAAAGGCATGCATGGGAGTTAAATCTGGACCATTTTTCATTATGTCCTAGATCTAATGGTTTATATTTTATTTGCTTGTCTTACCCTAGAAGGAAACCCTATTTTATGAGGGTGTTGTATTATGATTGTGCATTGTGATATATTTTAAGAGTTTGATAGTGGTTGTGTTGACTCTAGATCTCTTGTTGGTGATACTCTTGTGAGAATCTTTCTCTACAAGTATATTTTAATCTTTGTGATTTCTAAATATATATTGGGAAACTTATAGAGTGTGGCATTTTTCTCCCAAAAGGGTTGTCCCCATGTAAATCACTTTTTTGTGGTATGCATGGTATTTTTTCTTATTTCTAGTTAACTTTCTATAGTTGTTATAGATATGTAAAAGTTTTTTCATTATTCTTCTCTCAAGATTAGTGTAGGAAGTTTTGTTGCTACCTTAGCTTCCTTACAATACCTTATCAAAAAATTTGTTGATGTTCATATAGTGCATTATTCCTATCAATAGATTTGTTTGAATAATGATATATTTAGATGACGATTCAAAGTATGAATATGTCTCATTCTCTCTTCTAATGTTCCTAATAATATATGTGTTACTAAAAGTAAGTTTTGGTGTCCATAGATTGGTCAAATAAATCTAGTTCAGGAATCTGCATTGAAGTCTTTCTAGGAGAATGCTCAAAATTTCTCTACGATTGTATTTTTGGTCTTGCAATTTGATATTCAATGTTAATTCTATATGTATGATGCACTCATATGTTTCCAAGTCACCTATGTTACCGAGGAGGTTCTTGTGAATTATAGAAGGTTGGCAATGTTGGTAGTTGTCTGGAATGATATGGGAAATGCTCCATATTTCCCCAAATTAATGTATCTTCTCCTACAACTTGGTTTTTATTATCACAAAATCTATGTAATATCTTAGTTCTAATCTCATATGCTAATGTGGTCCACAAGCTATTTTACAAATATTATATCATATGGTTTGTATTATGTATTTCTTGAGTAGAGTTTTATGTACCTATTTGGGTTGTGGTGGTTGTTTATGGCATGATAGTATGACAGAAGAGTAGGTAGGTGATGTTGGATTTTATAGGAGCATTCGTATATGATCCACAAGCTATGAATTGGTCACTTTTGTGCCACATTATGTCTTCAATTGGATTTCTAGGTTATTAGTTTATATCTAGCTAACATGACTTATTCTTTTGCTTAGGTCATGTGCTTGAGGGCTATGCTAGCAATGGAATATGTGGCATGATAGATTTGGGTCCTAACCTATTTTTTTTGGGATTACATCAAGTAGATTCATTTGAAAGAGTTTTTTATGGGCTAACTTAGTTTGATGTGCACCTATATGTAAATCATTTTGGACCACATTGAAAGAATTGTTACATTTTTTTAATTCCTCTCTATCCTTAGGATATGACCACATTATGCTTTGGTTTCTAATTAGTTAAATTATTTGTTTATTCTCTTTCTAGCCCACCTAATTGAAAAATTCAAGTGTTGTGGTGGATATAAATATAAGATATTTTTAGAAGCAACAAGATTTAGATGTGTACAATTATAAAGAACTTTATGTGTGAATAATATTGAATATCCAGAAGAGATAGTGCTAAAGATTGTGAAAGAAAAGATCAATTGCGCTTCAACAACTTAGCCAACCAATAGTTGTGTCGGAATTATTTTAATTTTCTCTCATTCATATTGAATCCCACTTTGAGATAGTGAATCTCATTAGCTCCTTGTATCTTGCTCTTGGACTTGGATGGTGCTTTAGTGTTGTATGCCATTTTTCTATAATTCTATAAGGCTATGCATGTCTTTTTGGTAGATACACTTATATTGTTAGTTAGCTCTCACTGTAGTTTTCACCTCATTGGGGTTTCCACCTAAATTTGGTGTCTCCTTATGTATGTGCATTTTCTCTATTTCTTTCTCTTTGTTGTTGATTTGATTACTGATACATCTTTTGTTGGTTAAGTTTATGGAAGGTGCTAAATATTTTGATTGCTACAATTCTCTATGTTACTTCTCTTCTTAAAGTTCTATTTTTATCTACTAAAGGATTTTGAGTTGTTTTAAAAGTTTCAAGTTCCACAAGGGGTTAATTTTTAAGTAGACCTATTCACTGCCCTCTCATTCTCCAAAAGTGTTCAATAGTATCCATATTCAAGGTACACAACCATAGGTGGGAATATATAACGAGAGTTAAATATACTCCTTATTTACAAGCACACCAATACAATTATCATATTTATACATAATTGTGCCATTGAAAAATGGACCCTTGTCATTTTTGTGGTCTCTTAGGTCTTATTTCATAGTTTTGGAACTATGTTGCTTTAATTTTATGATGCATCTTGGCTTGAACATGCTTATTTTTCTACTAAAACTCAAATAAGATGTCTTGTGAAGGTGTTGTGAAGTGTTGTAAGACATTTCTACATTCTTCTAGACTCTATTTAATGCAATTCACCTAAAAATTACATTTTTATTCATTAACAAGCCCTATTTTGAAGTGTTGTAAAGTCTTGTTACAAGATTTCATGCTTTTCTAGGCTTATTTTCACTATTTATAGCCTTCTCATGCTTTATTTTGTCTCTTTACGCCTACATATGCTTATATTAAGTGTATTTTTGGGTTCTATCCTAAAAAAAAACATTATTTCTGACACTTGGTTTTGGGTCCCAAGTGGGACTCATTTGCCAAGGGTGGCGAATGAGTCCACCTTAGCCCCAAATTAAAAATATTTCAAAATTTCTTTTAGGATTTTACTCAAATTCACTTCATGTGGGCCTGTGATGAGGTATGAATGGATATTAAGGCAAAATATTTGTATAAATATGTGATTTTAACCTCATTTTACAATTATTCACTCAATTATTCACTATCCTAAAACATTCAAGAAAACTTCTTATTGAAGCATTCAATCTTCAAGCAATCAAGCATTTTGCATCATCAATTCAAGCACTTTAGAGAACTTTGGAGTAGATATTGACATCACTTCATATTTGCATGTTCAAGGATTTGGTAAGCTTTTAATGCTTGCATGTAATTCATTTATCATTTCCTTTACATTTTATTCATTTCTATTGGGTTTGATTACCAAAGTGTGGTTTGACGAAGCAAAACCCCTATTCACTAACCCTCCAAAAAATTTCCCCTTTATTTATGTGTATTTGTAGCTTTTTTAGGTACATTTAATTGGTTTAAAGGTGTTGAAAAGTGGAATTAAAGTCATCTAGGCTCTTCAGGTCAGCTCATCATCTTTTCAAGCATTTTGAGTATTTTCTGCCCATTTTCTCCATAATTGATCTTTACAACCTAACATTTAGACATTGCAGAATCTGTTGTACCAGTACTACCTCCTAATTTTTTCCAGGAATCCTAGGGAGGACTAATTCGCCACCCTTGGCAAATGAGTGCAACTTTAAATTTAAAAATTTGTACTCTGTCAAAAATCAACTCTTAGCTGTTAGAAATTAGTTCCCGACACTTTTTGAAGAATAGGAGGACTAATTCACCACCCTTGGCGAATGAGTCCCACTGTGAAAAATTAGAAAATTTCATCAGCATTCCAGACACTCCAGAAAGCTTACACAACATCCAGGTACACTTAGATTTGATCCCGTACCTTATTTTTTGGATATTTCTTTCAATTTCTTCATATTTCATAGTTGTTTACATAGTTGTTTCTTCATATTTCATAGTGTGTTTTCAAACATAGCTTAAATTGAGCTTTGGCATCCATTTTAAATCATTTTAATCAGTAAATTGAATTTAGTTAAGTTCATTTAAATTAAAAAAATTGCATACATCCTAATTTGAATTTTCATAAGCATTTTAGAACCCATAATCTCTCTCTTTCTAGGTGGAAAACCCTAGGAAAAGAGCCTAGCATTCTGGGTTCCTAAAATCTTTGTCACATTTTTGTGAACCTAAATCTTGAACATTTTTAAACTTTTGATTTCATTCATATCTTGCATCCTAGTTTCATTTTCATTGGCATTCAATTAGGAAAATGATTTGTTATTGCATTCTAGGGTCTTTCATTTTGTGTCAATGAAAAAATCATTTAGTTTTCATTCTTGCATTCAATTTCATTGAAAAAACTGAACCTTTGCATTTTGTGTTTTTATTGGCATTCTGAAAAACATTTAGATCATTTTTAAAAATTTTGAAAAACACAAAAAAATTGTATCCCGAGACTCATTCGCCACCAAAGGTAAATCAGTCCCTCTACCTTTTTGAAACAACATTTTTCTCAACTTTCTGCATTATGCCTTTCTATTCTTGCATTCTATTTTCACATATAAATTCTGTCTTATTTCACCTATTGCATTTTAGTTTCTTCGCATCATGGTATTCTCCTTTAATAATTTTTGGAATTCCCTCAAATCATTGGTAGACATGTCCAATCACACCTTTTGATGTGACCTTAATGACATTGAACAAACTCATTGTCCTTTAACTCCTCATGATTGTCTCCCTCGCACTGTACACATTATTGGAGAAGATGGGGCTAGCATGAACAAGTTTATAGTGATTTCCTTGACAACCTAGAAGCAAATGAAACCTTTTATCCCTCTATGAGATCACGAGAACTCCCTAATGTCAAAGTGATCACAAGAACTGATCACTTTTCTTATTTGCATCCTAAAGTCAACACAAGACCTATGGTTCCTCCCTCAAGTGAACCTAGTTCCTGTCAGCCACCACAATCTTAGCCCTTTTATAAGCACATAGTCACAAATAATCCTATCAACCTTGAAGAAACATATGGAAAATCATTCACTATCTTAAGTAAACAAGGTTGTGACACAAAACATGAACATGACATCCATCACCTTTTTTATCAACAACCAATTGAATCCAATACAATAGGACTAGGATATCAAGATCCTTCTCATCCTAAGAGACATCATCTTCAACCTTAGAGAATTTGAGATACTAGTATAGTTGTTTTGAATCCTCCTAATTTGAACATTCTCCTTCCATGTGAACACCCATTCTCTCCTTCTAATGACAAGGATGTTAGGATCCCTATGGGTCCCCTTCTTCGTTCTACTCATGAAAAAGGAGAACCTAGTAAATGTAAATGACCATAAAAATTGAAGAAGATAAATTTTCCTACACATCCTCCAACCAAATGTGAGCGAAGACTCCAATTACTCTTAAACAAATATCTTATATATTTTCCACCTTCTAATAGATTGGTCATTTTTCCTCATGACTGTGACATAGAATATTGCAAATACCATCGTGTTCTTGGACATCAAACTAAAGAATGTCAGACTTTGAATGAAATATAAAAGGTATCACTTCATAAACACTGATTGTTTTCCCCTCATACCTTAAAACACCATTATCCTTTCATGTCTTGGTTGTAGAACTTCTCATTCTCACTATTGCATGATCCTCTCCCATCACTCCTCTTGGCTCATTCTTTCTTTTACCCTTTATGGGAGGAAAGACATTGCTAGCCTTGTCCTTGTAATGAATTTTCTTGTCTCTTAACCTTGTTATTCCTTTTTTTTCTTGTTCATCCAAGACTTAGAAAATGATAACTTAGTTAATGGTTGACTTACATTTGCATTACTTTTCCTTTTTATTTTTATTTTCTTTTCATGTGTGTATCATGTTCCCTCGTATCGTGTGTTTGATGTTTCCTTGTCTTCTTACACTTCTTCTATTCATACCTTTATTCTTCTATTTTTCATGCTTTTTTTTGTTTTCCTTTTTGAGATGACACAAAGCATTGAGATGGCCTATGTCTCTTCCATGTTGACTTTTTATTTTCCCTTTTTTCCTTTTTCTTTTGTTGTGTTTTTCCTTTTGGGGATGATGCAAGGCATTGAGACCAAAATGTCTCCTTCATGTTGACCCAAAGGATTTTTCACTTTTCACTTTCTTTTCACTTGTGTTTTCATTTTGGGGATGATACAATTCGTTGAGACCATGATCTCTCTTCCATGTTGACTCAAAATGCATTTCTTTCCATTGCTTTCGCTCTCTTTGTGTTAGTCTTCCAGTTCTATGTGCTTTGGGGAATGATGAAAGTCTCGAGCTCTTTAAATCAAAACACTGCAACAATGAACATACTAACCCCAAATCCATAGATCCCTTATGTGTTTGGTATGCTTTCTTTTCTAGGGGAATTTGCCTTCTTTCCTTGCTTTTCTCCTCTATCTTGACATGACACAGCTTAACTTTGAAACATATGACTTGGCATAGAGCTTTCTGAGTTAGCTCTCATGTCTTACTTTCTTCCTCTTCTCTACTTTCAAGTAATTTCTCACAGAATGATGTGTGGAAACTCCTTTAAAGTGGGGGGCATACATTATCATTATTTCATTTTAATCCTTACTGTAGCCTTGTCATTTACGTGATGTGTTTGTCACTTTGTGGATGACATGGGGTGTGATAACCTTCATAAGTGTGATCTTTCTCAGCATATTGCATTCCTCTTGCTCGTTTGATATGACACACTGCATCCCCTATGTTGTGAATATACTATTCTTTGATTGGTCCTCTCTTGGAGACATTAGACATAATGTTCCCTAAGTGAGTGACCTTGCATAAACTAAACAAAACTCCTTTGAACAAATTACACATAACATTCTTTTTTGGCCACCTTGCATAACACAACTTGCATGCCTATGGTTCCATCCTATTTTTTTTATTTTATGAAAATTAAACCAACATTTTCATTCTCTTTGGCTTTGTGTCACCTTGTTAAAATTATTGAATAGGTATAGCTTTGGCATTGTTGAGTGGGAAGCCCAACTAGACGCATGACCTTTCTCCATAGCCACTTTTGTGTTTTTTTGTGAGTGCATACCAACTAGCGTATGTATCTTACTTTTTTGGATTTCTCACTTGGTAGACAACTGGTTATATGTCCCCAGAGTGAGTACACATTCTTTATTTTTCAAGCAATCAACCTAGATCTCTTTTCAAAAATAGTTTGATTGATGATAGAAGCTTTATTCAATTCCTCTCAACACTTGTGCATTCCTTTGTCCTTATGTTTATTTTTTCATGGGATCTTCATACTAGGGGCATGATCATCCTCCTTGTTTGTTGCATTCCATCTTGCTAAGGTAAGTGCATTTGAATCCTCTTCTCGATGTTCATGTCTACTTTTGTGAGAGGAACCAAGTTTATCTCACTAAAGTGGGGGCTAAATGTGCTGTCAAAAAAAGGATCCATGTCATTTCTTGGTCTTTTAGGTCTTGTTTCATAGTTTTGGAGCTATGTTGCTTTAATTTTATGATGTATCTTGGCTTGAACATGCTTATTTTGGTGCCAAAACACAAAGAAGGACATCTTGTGAAGGTGTTGTGAAGAGTTGTAAGACATTTCTACATTCTTCTAGACTCTATTTAATGCAATTAACCTAAAAATCACATTTTCATTCAGTAACAAGCACTATTTTGAAGTGTTGTAAAGTCCTGTAACAAGATTTCATGCTTTTATAGGCATATTTTCACTATTTACACCTTTCTCATGCTTTATTTTGTCTCTTTATGCCCTCATATGCTTATATTAATTATATTTTTGGGTCCTATCTTGACAAAAAACATTAAACACAACATTATTTCTAACACTTGGTTCTAGGTCCCAGGTGGGACTCTTTTGCCAAGGGTAGTTAATGAGTCCCCCTTGGCCCCAAATTCAAAATATTTCAAAATTTATTTTGATATTTTACTCAAAATAACTTAATGTGATTCTGTGATGAGGTATGAACAGATAGTAGGGCACAAGATTTGCATAACTATGTGATTTTAACCTCATTTTACAATTATTCACTCAAGTATTCAATCTCCTAAAACATTCAAGTAATCTCCTCATTCAAACATCCAATCTTCAAGTAATCAAGCATTTTGCATCATCAATTCAAGCACTTTGGAATAGCCATTGACATCAGTTTATATTTGCATGCTCAAGCATTTGTTAAGTTTGTAATACTTGGGTGAGCACTGTAAACCTGCAAATAGCCCCTAAACTTCAAAATTCATTGAAATGGGTTAGTTCATACCAAATGCAAACTTATTAGTACTCCTATGAAATACTCAACCATGCTAAAATATGCAATCTAAATAGAACAAAGATAATCAAATGCATGCATATAAAAATATAATCAAAACTTTATTTCATAGTGGATTGGTGCTATTGTGGAAAATAGCCCTTTCCCAACCCTTGATAATGCAAATGATGATGATGGAAAAAAATAGTTCTCAAATGAAGAGAGTGACTTTGCATAAGCTTTGTAGATGGATTTGATGAAGAATCAACCCTCTATTTAAATATTTTCAAATTGGAAGAATGCTCATAAGATAGCAATGTGGGATAAAGATTGGACAAATGAGATGAGGTCAATTGTCAACTTGTCATAGGTTGAGGGATGTGCAAGTTTTGGCCAATGTGCCCAAGAGAGGGAGATTTCAAATTTGAATTTGTGAAATAAATGTTGAGAGGGGGACATGAAAATGAGAAGTTAATGCAATGTTGGAAGGGACAAGTCAACTTGTCATCATTTTCAAACTTGAGGGAGTATTCCTTCTTTATGCCAATTTGAAAGAAAATAAGGATTTTAATAAATCAATAAATTGATTTATTTGTGCAAGTGGGAAAAGCTAGAGGATGCGATGGGTGGTTAGGTTAGGTTAATTAGGATTTGGTTAGCTTAGTGATGATTAGGATGTTTTGACCCTTTTGACTTGAATATTTGATTTATTTAAATCAAGAGGGAGAAATATGACTTTTGAGACTTAATTAAATAAAGTTGGTTTATTTAATTAAAAGGTTGATGTTTGATTTTGATTTAATTTAAATGAATAACCTTAGGAATGAATTAAATAGTCTTGATTTACTTGGTGAATGGATTTTCTAAGTTTGATTAATTTAATGAGTGGATGAATATGAACTAAGTGCATAATGATAATTTTGCATGTCTACATTTTGCCCCTCTTTGATGCAATGTACCTATTGTGTTGGTTCAAAGAATAAACTTGTCGTGATCAAAATTTAAAAAAATTATGATTTTTTTAGCTACCCTAGCAAAAAGAAGTACACTAGTACATTGCCCCCTCTAGAGATCAAGTGAAAAGATTCCATTTGAGGGTCAATCTCATGATAAAGAGGTTTAAAATGGATGGTATGGATGATGATGCAAATGATATGATTTTAAGATGCTTAGAATAACAAATCTGTATTATCTTAAACAACTTAAATGATGATATGATGTGAGATGGATGAGATTGATGATGTGATATGCTATGATTATGCAAATGCATGATTTATGAGATGCTTCGACTAACATATCTATATTATGATGATGAAAATGCATGTGAGATGATATGTAGAATACTAATGGTTTGTGGATGCAAGATGGATGCATTGGTAATGATGATTAACTATTCATGACATGATGTTAGTGCAGACAACAAGAAATTAGATGATGACAAGAGGATCCAACAAGTCCATGATTTGACAAGACTTTATTAGAGATGCTAATGATGATAGATGATGATGATTTTCTTATCAAGGATTGGGATTTTAAAGGGGCTACTTACCTTATGTTTGATAATACACATAGGTATGGTGCATCAAAGTATAAAGAACTAGGATGGCATTGTACCTAGTGTGATGGAATTTGACTTGAAAAACAGATAGGAGTATTCTTGTTCACATTTGACATACAGAAACCTTGCTAGGATGTACCTAACAAGGCAAGTATTCACCAAGTTATAGTACAAGAGCGTCCAACAAGCACATCAGACAAAAGATAATGATCGTTGCCCCATTCCTATCTCTCAAAATTCTTTGTTCGGATATCATTGAGAGGTCCTTGGAATGAGCACAATAAGATAAATCAAAAGAAAATATCAAGTACGCAAAAAATTCAATGTTCTTCATACCTTCAGCCAAAGAGACATGTTTTGATAGGATAAGAATCCATGGTGATATCTAAAATGATGCCCATTGTTGGAATGATATATCCTAGGACATGCATTGTATAGTATGATGATGGTTTGATAAGTTCATTGATAGGATGTTGATATAAGTTTGATTCACATGTCTAAAAATGATCAAAAGTTTGATTTTTTTTTAAGGGTTTGTTGTCTCGATTTTGATTTTATGATTGAATCTTGCTTTTGTTGACTGCTATGACTGTTTCTATTTTTTTTCCAAAGGATGAAGGTGATGATTAGTTTATTATAGATGATTGATTATTGCGGGTGCAAGCGAGAAGAGACAAATGGATTTTTTCAAATATTTGGATGTTTTTGACGTTTTTGGAATGTTTTGAGGGCATTTTTTAGTTTTTGGATTTTACAAATGTATTGATTTTTGATTTTTTGAATGTTTTGGGATTTTCTAAGATTTTATGAATGTTTTTGGATTTTGATGTCTTTTTCGAATGTTGTTTGGATTTTGATGTCTTCGGGGCTGATCAAGGATTATCCTTGCCTAAGTTTAAGCTCAGAGAGGATGTAGTTTAGATTCCAATGTTTTTGATATTTTTCTGATTTTTTGAGTGTTTTTGGATTTTTTGATGTGTTTAGATTTTTTTGGAATTTTTGCATGATTTTGACGATTTGGATATGGATATGTGATTATATCAGTGTTTTTTTGGGGATTTTGTTGACAACCAAGCTACGATTGACTAATCGAATTGATGGATTGATGATGATGACATTGTTGGGGATACACAACAATGCAAGGATAGCATTAAGCAACACAAGGATTGAGATGTTGATAGGATTGATGATAACATTTATGAGGATGCACAACAATGCAAGGATTTGATTGATCAGGATTGATGATGATAACATTGTTGAGGATGCAAAACAATGCAAGGATTGATTGACCAGGATTGATGATAATGACACTATTGAGGATACACAACAATGCAAGGATAGTGTTAAGCAACACAAGGATATCCCAAGATGATGATTTTTTGATTGGATTTGATTGATCATGATTAATGAAGCTTGATTTAGAACAAAAGTTGTTCAAATGATTTGATGTGATGTTTGAAATGCAGCTTAGATGCAACTAATAGTGATTTCTCAAATTGATGTTTGATGAAAAATGAAGCTTGATAAGGAACATTTGCTCATCAAAATATGCCATGGGCTAGTGATTTGAATTCTAGATCACAAATGCTTTGACCACTTTGATTTCATGCTTGCCAATGTTTAGATCACCACATAAGTTGAAGGATATAGATCAAGATTTATTCTCAAAGCAAGATGTAAATATCTACCCCTAGTGTTTAGCAATGTATGGAATGCCATGGATGGATGCTCAAATAGGTGTATGGATGAATGGATATGGTAAGCACACAAAGGATGCAAGGATTATCTTGCGATAAGATGCGGTGTTCAAATAAAGAACATGCTGATTTTGATAATGCTTCATGGCTCTAATAATGTTGGATAGGATAGGATCAATGAAAATGACCCATGTCAAGATGTTTTACCGTAAGCAAGCATAAAGTGTGCAAAAAAATTTCATCAAGATCAAGATAACTTGGATGATGGATGCAGATAGATGATGGATTGGATAAATGGTTCATGTATGAATGGATTTATTATGGATGAGATGGATGGAATTTTGGCTTTATTATAGATGGGATGAGATGCTTTCACCTGAATTGGTGCACACAAATGCTCGATTCTACACATGATGCCTGTTTGCTAGGTTTTCATCATAGTCTTTCCCAAAGCGCCACCATAGTGGTTTTCACTAGAGGATGATTTTTTTCTTTACTATTTTAAATCCTTTTTCTAATTTGTTTTGGATTTTCATATTTTTGGATTTTTTTTGTATTTTTTTGAAAGATTTTAAGCTCATGCTGAATCACAAGGTGTTGTTGATGTAGATGCCCCTGTCATAATGTGTCATTGATATCCTGCTTGAAGGAGCTGCTTTGCTAGAATACGTGTAGTTGAATGCAACTTTTGGGATTCTTGATCTACTTTTTTGATATCGGGGTTAACTCTGTCTCTATGTGCACATCACAATAGAGTGCCTTCAAAATCCTTTTGATGAAGGGTCACTACCAATACATGGTCGATTTGAGAATTAGATATCATGCATGGTGGTGTGGATGGAGTGTGTTTAGGTATAAGAGATGGATTGGTTGATAGCTTGGAATCTTTGACTCTCCAAACTTGGGAAGATGAGCAATGATGGGTGGATACGAAAGTATGCATGAAATTAGGACCAACTGCTTTATACACTTTGTATGTCAATTGAAAATCCTGCTTTTGCTTTTGTGGACATCTTTGATGGATACTTTTCCCTTTATTTATTTTTCCCCATAGTTTCTTTGACTTGATGGAGTTTGATAGGGATAATATATCATTGTATTCTTTGGGATCCATTTTTATTTGATTTGTCCATTATTTTTTCTAGCTTCTTATTCTTTGATATCATTCTTTGTACTTTGATTCAATTATTTCTTTTGACGTTGGTCCCAATTCATGGACAAGATGATGGGTGGATTAAGATTCATGATGTGACTTCTTGTAGTATTGGCATCAGTTTCTTCATAAGCATTCTTCATGCTTCCTATGTTGACGTTTACTTGAGATGAAGTTTCCACTAGTATTATGGAAGTAGTACCTCCATGCTTTGATTTCACTTGTTCTAAGAGCTCTTTTTTATAATGCATTCTCTGATAAATGTCCACCATAGGTGGCGTTTCAATTTGCTACTCCGCTAACTCTAAATTATACTGTTCTATCTAAATTTTTCCCTTGAGCAGATAATGTTGGATATCCACATACCTGATGTCCTCAGTATGAATTTAGGATATAACTGATCCTAATGTTGATAACTCATTTTGACTGTAAGAGTTAATAATCTACTCTTTTTGTGTAACATAATCTTGTTCTAGATGAAGATAATCTATGTGTCCATTCATAGAAAGCATCTCATCGATAGATGGAGGAGTATGTGCTACATGGATATGATCATCTTGCATAGATAGGAGAGTTTCCATTAGATTATTGTAGTATCTCGAAGATACAAATTCTTGATCTTGAATGATTTTAGAGTTGCTTTCAACATGCTTTGGATCAAGTTCTTGACATGGTTTGGTTTTAAAGGATTGATTGCCTACAAAGGGTTCTTGGATATCATCATTAGACATGGAAGGTGATTCAATATCCTAAAGTTTTGAGTTCAGGGTTCCTTTAGTATCTATAACCATGAGCTCAAAGGATGTGAATATGTCTTGGAAAGGACCATGGCTAGACTTTGGTAAAAGACGTTGATCATTCTTTGGCATAAATTCTTGAGATATCTCCTCTAACTCATAAGGTGATGTAGAGACATCTTCAACATGATCATATGTCAATGGATCATGCATTATTTCAATAGGATCAAATAATCCTAACACTCCTTGAAATAGATCACTAAAAAGTGGCTCTTGATGTATGATGAGTTGATCATCGAATGGGGTGAAAACATCTTCAAGTTGCTCATTGATTGAGAGATCTTGGTCATTTTTTTCAACAATTGTGGTCAAGGGATTTCTAATGTCTTCAACCATAAGGTCGAAAGATGTTGACATTTCTTGGATTGGATCATTGTTGGATGGTGGATTTTTATTGAAAAGTGACTCTTGACATATGTTGATTTGATCTTCAGATGAGATAGAAACATCTTCAATGTGTTCTTTGAAGGATAGATCTTGATCATTGCTTTCAACAATTATGTTGGGGAGATTGTCAATGCTATCACCAATGGTTGAATTTCCATCGCTATCCCCAATAGTTATCATTTTTTGTGTTTTTGCTTGTGTTTATTGGGTAGCTTGATAGGCTTGTTGCACTTGTTGAGCTTGTCTTGTTTGTTGCATGGCTAGATATTGTTGGATGGCCTTTTGGTAGGCCTGGTGAGATTTTAGCGCAATGTTATAATGTCTTGCTGCTTTAGGCTTAGGTGGTAGTGGTGGCAGATTTGAAATTGTATTGGATGTAGTGATGGGTGGTTGAGATACACTTGGAGTGAACGTGAGGGTTTGCAATGTGATGGGCATGATAGTGGTGATAGGAATGGTTGGAATGACCAAGGTGATAGGTATTTGGGAGACCATAATTTTATTTTTCAGGATTGATGTTGTCATTTCATTAGATACCATCTATTGGTGCGATGTTGATAGTATATTCAAAGGATTTGATGTGATGGCTTGATTGGTGTTAGGTGGATTGATTTGGATGGAGTGATTGGTACTAGGTAAAGGGGGAATCCCTAAACCAAGGAATGATGTTGATATGGGTAATGGTGGTGGAGATGTCTCTTGGCACAATGACTCAACTATTTTGGTAAGTGTAGCAATTTGATCTCACCAAATTTGATCTTGATTTTGATCTTGACTCCCTTGATGTAGTCGATTTAGTTTTTGTTCATGCAGATTTGGGATGCATACTTGTGATTTTTGAATGGGATCATGGAAAAATTTATTTTGGAAAATGTTTTGATTTGGGATGGTGTTCATATTTGGCATGATAGGTTGAAATTGAACATTGTTGATGTTGGGAATTACATTGCCTTGATTTAGGTAGCTTTTATTTTGCTTGGTGTTACCTTAAATTGGATTAATACATGGGGTCATTAACATCTTGTTTGGACTTCAAACAACATTTGTGTGATTCACAAACATATTTATCCCAAAGTTTTCCAGATTCATGTTTGGAAAAACTGTACTTGGTACATTCTCATTTGGCATGAAGGGATTTGGTGGGATCACATTGTTCATTTGAAGGGTCATGCATTGATTGTTCAGTTGGTTGATTTGTAGGTTTGGACTTGGATTTAAATCTACCCTTGGGAAATGTGTTCCAATATTTGATTTGGGCATACTCACACTTGTTGTGCCATTGACATTTGTAGAAGGTAATGATCCCATGTATGGATTGTATAAGCCTAAGTTTTGATAATCAATCGGTGGTGTAAGGCTTTGAAAGTTCAATTAATTTGGATTACTCATGATGTATGGATCAAGTTTATATTCCATGTTCTCCTTGTGTTTTGACCTTGTTGCAAAAGTGACCTCTAAGGTTCTTAGGACTAATGATGAGATGAAGGATGAAAGGTGTAAATGATATGAGTGTTGAATGCTTAGGGACTTTGGATCAGTGCTAGAATTAGGGTTTGATTTTGGTTGGTTTGATTTGGATAATGAACTTGTAAACCCTAAGATGTTAGATGTGATCTTAGGATGAATTTGTTCAAAGGATTGCTAATTTAACTAGAGGTATGAGAAATGATGCATTCCCATACTCCTAATTTAAACATGATGATTTTTTATTTTGATGATTTACCCAAGTCTAGAATGACGTTTCCAAAGCTCTAATGTCATTTGGTGGGATGGGATGATAAATATTTGGATGAAAGAAGTGTCTGATTTGATCCTAAATGAACCTAGGGAGGACTTGTTTACAAGACCAAGATAGTGAAGAACATGCCTTTCTCTAAGAGTAATTCAAAATCAAAAGATTAATGTTTGCATGAAAACTATATGATCAAAAGATATCAAGCACATGTGTGGGGTCCAATTGATTCAATATTTTCTTAATGGATTCTTTTTATAACAAAAACACTCTTGATTAGATTTTGAATCTAGATGTCTAATGTCTCAACTTTCCCCTTATCCCACAAAGTGTATTATGTGGAAACCAAGGAAATTTGAGGCAAGAGTTACCTATTGTTGACCTTAGTAGGAGAAAATTGAGATGAAATCCAAATGTTTAGAAGCCTCTAAGCATACGAATCCCAAGGAAATCAATAGCATGTGAATTAGTTCAAGGATATTTTCTCCTCCTAAAGGGTTTGAGATTTGATGCTCATGTTGAATGTTGTTTTTCTAATGTTTTTGATGAAAGCACTGTGTTTTCAAATTGTCTCACAAGAAATATAACACCCTAGCTCAATTGGTACGTTTTTCTTAGTGGGATTGCCTCATTCCCTTCATGGAAGAGATGATTTTACATGCAACCAAGGAAAGAGTATAAAGGTTGTTAGGAATGAAGTCTTAACCTCTATACTTTTACCAAGATCGGACATGGCAAGTAACTTCTTGGAATCTAAGTTCCAATGCACCACTTCAATAAAATCACTCAATGGATCAATTGGTCACTACAAAACAAGGGTTCTATTTTAGACTTCCCATTTATGGAGATTGACCCATAAGGCAAGAGTCCCCTTTTGGATCCATCTTGTCGGAATCAATCGTGTGATATTGGTGTTTACTCAATACCCACATTTATATCCTGGTTGGAAATACTCTTGGCTTTAGAGTGTTACCAGTTGAGTCATTCCCTTGGGTGAGTACTTTTTCCCCAAGGCATGCCCTCTAGGATAGAAAAAATAAAAAAAGAACAATATTAGAAAATGTCATCAAAAATACTTTTGATTCTCAAGATCTTCATGAAGCATGAGATAAGTGCATACACCCTTTTAGATGAGATTACTTTGAATAAAATATTACGAAACATGAAAAACACATGTTAATTTTATCCTCCTAAGCAATTATTCGATTCATTTTAAGCACCAAAGGAAATGTGATAATTTGTCTTGTTCAATTTTATCCCAAAAAAAAAATTCTAATGAGTTTTTAAGGTTTAATTTTAGCCCAACTTCGAAAAAAAATCAATGATCTAGTTGGCCTAGAACAAAAAAAAAAGGGGAAACGAATGCTCTAGATTATTTTGATAAGCATTTAAAAATTATTTTGTCAAGTTCAAGTTTAATGATCAAATTTCAAACTCCAATTTGGTTGATTTCGCTTGAGTTCAATGCTTGATTCCAATGTTGATTCCAATGTTGACCTATAAAAACACAAAGTTATATTTTCTTCAGAAATCATAATGAAGTTTAAGATCTAGAATATTCCATAACAATAAATCACATTTTTCATGCAATTTTTTGTAAAATAATGTTGATAGTGTTAAAAAAGAAAGTTATATTCTAAGCAATTTGAAGTTGAAAGTTTCAATCCCCCGTCAAATATTCAAAACCTGCAAATAGCTAGGCATACATTAATTGATTTTCAAAAGAGTGATAGGAATTGATTGATTTTGCACACAATGATGGAGTTATTGCGATCCAATAGTTGAAGCATTAAAAAAAATGGGGTAATAAGCTTTAAGTCTTTCAAGAAAGACTTACTATCAAAAAATATTTTATTCATTTAAGACAAACTATATTAAATCTTCAGGCTTGTAGCTGTCCACCTTTATCAAATCCACCTATGAACACACCATCATAAGTGAAGAATATAAATGCATGTCAAATCAAAGATAGTGAATAAATAAAATCCAAAAACATGTGCAAGGACTTTACTTTCAATTTATTTTGATTCCCATTCACTTAACCTATAGGAAATAAATGAACTACGCCAATCAAGAAGATGCTTGCAAAAAGTCATAAATGGGTGATGGCTAAAGTAGATATGTGTAATAATACAAATAATCTGAGAAACATTTATATAAAGAACCATATGCATGTAGCAATACAAACTCTTGACCAACACTTTCTGCGTGACCCTAGTCTAGAGGGCCTATAGCCCTTTGGGTACTAGAGATACTTTGTGTGGAAAAGCAACAAGTACTGAGATTTGAAAAGGAACCATTGATCCAAGAACACAATAAAATACTACCTGATGCATGTTAGATGTCTACAAAAATGGGTTTTTTATTATCTTTGACTACCTGGAATAACTTTGGGACAAGCGTACTAGGTACCTCCAGCATGGGATGATTGCATGATTTGTGCAAAAAATGACCTTTGAACTACATAGTTTATGTGACTCTCCTATCGTCCATTGCCATTTAAGGCCCATTAATATTTTTTTGGATGAAGGCTTCAAATTCCATGTGAGTGATTATGGTACTACTGCCACAGTACAGGGTCATCTCTAGAAAGAGAGGAAGGTGAGTTCACCTAATACTTTTATGATTGAATAGAGGAGTCTTTTACTAGCATCCTTACATAGCATGCAACAGTTAGATCCCTTGCAATATACAATAGTTAGATCCCTAGTATGCTATGAACAATGCACACAAGTCATGACCATAGAATATCTAAAAGCAAGGATATAAGGATTCCAACCGAGTGATTTTCTAATGATTGCTAGTTTGGACGTATGAACTACCACACCAACCACAATTTTTAACATGCTAAGTCTCTTCTCTATTGTAGATTTTAATTCAAGTCAATCATATCCACTATTCTCTCCAACCTGCTGGTGATTTCTTAGATAGCTTTATGGTTGGTAGCCTAGTCAGGTAGCTACAGGAGGATAGAATAAATTATTATTAGGGGAATTAATTGTGAATCGCAATAGAAGTAAATGCTACTCCATGCCTTCATATTTTCAATCATGGGTTGTTCAATAGCAATGGTTAATCAATGGAAACTCAATGGCGTTAGAAAAGAAAGACGCACTGCCTTAACACTAGTCCAATAAAGCGCAGGTTTCTTATATGGTGTGTAAAAAAAATAGAGGGATTCCTTAGCATTTAATTAACTACAGCGGGTATTATTTGATCATTTACTTTCCAAATGTAAGATGATATTTGTTATCATATCATACTCCTCCATTCAATATACTATAAACCATATTACTATACTACACCCAAGCAAATTCTTAATCACTGGTAACTACAGAAAGGTTGCCCACAGGAGGTTCAAAGCTAGGAATAGTAGGGGCTAAGGATGAAAAAGATTCTACCACTAAAGGTATGCAAAGGATGGGAAAAATAGAGTAGTCACTGTGGAATGTTATGATGGAGAAGAAAAACTAGAGGAGGCGCATGAGTTTTCAGATAGAATGCCTCAGAGAAAAAAAGTGATATCAGGGAATGCGGTGATTGTAGGATGTGCAAAAAATGGCTTAATTGAATAGGCGTTAGAAACTTTCAAGTTAATGCAAATGTCAAGTGCAAAGCCGTATTCAACAACCTTCTTTAGCATTCTTTCTAATAGTGTGAGGATGGCTTGTACCAGAAAAAACATCTGAAAGCTATACAGTGGGATAATGATATATACCATCAAAGAATCATCTACATAATCAGGAGTTATACAATGAAAATGTAAATAGGACCATGTGATTGCTAATGGTTGAGCTACAGATGATATTTGAAGTCATCAATAGTTTTTCTAGAGTGTTTTGCAGTGAGTTATGAACCAAATCTTTAGCTGCTATGAAAAAAATGGTGCATCTTTATGAATTTCAAACCCTACAAATGGCGATTCAAGGCAAGACAAAGAGGAAATCAAAGGATCTCAAGGAAGAAATCATGGCCAACTGTGAAATATCTAATGACACCTACATGAACGTTAACTTCATATTTCAAGCACAACATCCAAGATATGGTACAATCTTGGCTGACAATAGCCATGAACCTCATAGCAATAAAATAGGTGATGAAAGATTATTCATAGTCACATATTTCAACAGTAAGAATAATAATCTCATACCCCTTGATATATCAAAATATATCATTCCATTAAATGAAAATAAATAAAGATTTTACAACATTCATGAATAGGAAATATAGTTTATGAACTAAATGAATATTAGACTACAATGTAAAGAAATAAATTAACATAAAAAATATTTAGATTGATGCCTTTAAATCTATATCCAATGATGATATTCAATATCCAATACTAGCAAGCTTGAATTTGAAAATAGACTAATAGATATATATATATATATTCATTAGAATTCAAAGCAAGGTTAATATAATGAAATGGATGTAAACAGAGACTACTGAGGCCCTCCTTCTAGCACCATATGTGAGCACTGTAAACCTGCAAATAGCCCCTAAACTTCAACATTCATTGAAATGGGTTAGTTCATACCAAATGCAAACTTATTAGTACTCCTATGAAATACTCAACCATGCTAAAATATGCAATCTAAATGGAACAAAGATAATTAAATGCATACATATAAAAACATAATCAAAAAATTTATTTCATAGTCGATTGGTGCTATTTTGGAAAATAGCCCTTTTCAAACCTTGAAAATGTAAATGATGATCATGGACAAAATTAGTTCTCAAATGAAGAGAGTGACTTTGCATAAGCTTTGTAGATGGATTTGATGAAGAATCATCCCTCTATTTAAAGATTTTCAAATTGGAAGAATGCTCATAAGATAGCAATGTGGGATAAAGATTGGACAAATGAGATGAGGCCACTTGTCAACTTGCCATAGGTTAAGGGATGTGCAATTTTTGGCCAATGTGCCCAATAGAGGGAGATTTCAAATTAGAATTTGTGAAATAAATGTTGAGAGGGGGACATGAAAATGAGAAGTTAATGCAATGTTGGAAGGGACAAGTCAACTTGTCATCATTTTCAAACTTGAGGGAATATTCCTTCTTTATGCCAAGTTGAAAGAAAATAAAGATTTTAATAAATAAATAAATTGATTTATTTGTGCAAGTGGGAAAATTTAGATAATATGATGGGTGGTTAGGTTAGGTTAATCAGGATTTGGTTAGCTTAATGATGATTAGGATGTTTTGACCCTTTTGACTTGAATATTTGATTTATTTAAATCAAGAGGGAGAAATATGAATTTTGAGACTTAATTAAATAAATTTTGGTTTATTTAATTAAAATTTTAATGTTTGATTTTGATTTAATTTAAATGAATAACCTTAGGAATGAATTAAATAGCCCTGATTTACTTGGTGAATTGATTTGCTAAGTTTGATTAATTTAATCAGCTGATGAATATGAATTAAGTGCATAATGTTAATTTTGCATGTCTAAAAATTGCATGTTATTTATTTATCATTTCCTCTACATTTCATTCATTTCTATTGGGTTTGGTTACCAAAGTGGGATTTTTTGACAAAGGAAAACCCCTATTCACTAACCCTCCAAAATTTTTCCCCTTTTTGCATGTGTATTGGTCACCCCCACAAAAGGATATGAAAATCACGGCAAAACCTATCCTGGGAATTGGACATTCTAGCAGGCAACTAATATCTCTTCATGGTCATTCATTTACTTGTCAAACCAGGGAACGTATACTTTGAATAGAGCAGCACTATATGTGCACTAAGAACTAGTTTCAATCACAACTTAACGAAAAATAAATACTTGGAAAGAGATTTTACCTATGCTATAGGAAGGTAATGCAAAGTTCTCTTAACTCAACCATAATTTAACCAAAGCAGAAATCATAACAGCTACGACTAAGAAACAAACTATGAACTGGCCTTATGCTATAGGAACATACATAGGGATGGATTCCCAATGCTACAGGAATAATATGTCATGCCCCAAAATTTTTCCCTAAAAAGTTACTCAAGGTTTTTTTTTAACCATAAAGTATGATATAATTATGGATACATCATTTATACCAACCCACTAAGTCACATATCGTAGATATGAGTAAGATGTTCCATAACAATATTTAGATACTAACATAATTGATAGATCATAGTATTATTTTCTTGGTAAGTGTCAGAAAATTTAAAGTGCAAAGTTATTATTAATCCATAACCCATGACTTAATGACCTATTATTGTTACAATGAATCATGGGTGTCATTATGGCCAACTTATTGGTATTACTTAATTTCCCCTAATTAAAGACTATTTCCAATAGTCTTTAATGATATAAATATTTTTCCAACAACTCAAAAATGATAATGTTATTATTACCCAAGCATTAAGGGTAATAGTATAACTTACTGGTTACAAAACTCACAAGAATTTCACTTCTACAATGTTTCTAGATTATTTAATTTCTAATGTTACCCTCTAGTCCAAAGAATGGGATAAGTCATTATCACTTGATTGATTTATTTATTTATCCATTTTATATATATAAATAAGTAAAAATGCATACCTTATATATACACATACAATCTATTTTCTTTAAGGAGTAATTTAAAATAATAATAATAATTATCACTTACAAACAAATACATTATTTTCTATGTATTTTATTTTACTTCAAAGATAGATTTTTCTTTCCTGAAAAATATAGTAATCCTCATCCTTTATTACTCTTTTCCTTACACATACTCTTGTTTTAATTAATATGCTTCTTTTTTTTCTCTAAAAGAAAATAGTGGGAATATATTCTTCATTCATTATTTCAAGGAATTCTTTAAACATAAAGATTACGTGGGTCTCCTAAAAGGTAGGGTTAGGATCTATGCCTAAAGTTAAGGAAAATTTATCATTTTATTTTTATCTTTAGAAACCTCACTACTACGGTAATAAGCTAGAAGCACCATAATATACGTTAGTAAATAATGTCTCATAACTTCTGTGAGAATTATGCAGATGATATTGAGGTCGAGGCTAAGAAGATAACATGGTAGAAGAGTAGGTACGATTGTAAGAAAACATGATTGAAAGGTTATATTTAAACTTAAATATAATTCAAATATCCTTAATCTTCTAATCTCAGCGAATTGATAAGATTGATGAATAGAATTTATAAACTAGTTTCCACATAATATTGTGTAATCACACATACACAATTTCAGTTAAGCCACAATTTGAGAATTTTCTCAGCTATCCTTAAGAGGATTTAAGATTCATAAGGTATCATAGAATGATTCTATCTACACACTTAGTATCCTTCATTGTAAAACATCTACACTGCATCCTCTTTCGATTTATCATAATTAGGTTAAGTCTTTGTAATAGTTTGCATCAAAGGCTTCACTTAAAAATATCTCAATATCCTATAGCTCTTATTAAAATAGACATTCATATATTTATTTGTAGTACATAATTTAATACTTTTATTTCAGATGTGAATTTTCACCCAGCACATCATATAGCTGTGCAGTCTCAGTAGGAAATTCTCTAGAAGGAAAGAAAGGACATATGACACCCTTACAACATGTACTCCATCATGTCCATCACTGATGATACTACCATCATGCAGCCAACTATTCTAACTCATCACATAATTCATGTTTTATTTGTTTTTTTTTCCTATTATTATTATTTTACTCTTATTTTTCTTTCAGCAAAACAGAGACTAACTTTCAAAGAATCCTTTAACTGATGATTCTTTTAAAAATTTATGCAGGTCATCTATAAAAATTGTGCTTCAACAAATGCATATTAAGGAGATGTGAGAGTATTTTCAAATACTTTCAATTCCTTGATATCGGTAGATATTAATACATACCGAGCGTAACAAAATTTTCTAATTCCTTCAACACCATACTAATTGAGAGATGAAAGGCTGGACAACATTTACTCCCTCTACAACTAGCAATTAGTTCCCCAGGTAGAGAGTTGACAAATCTCATTCAGCCAAATGAGAGTGGGAGGGGTAGGTAGTAGGTGATAACTTCATTCTATCCCAAATTTGTTGATGGCGTTTCTATGCACTTCTCAACACAGATAGTGCGTAGGTGCACTACCTCTCTTGAAAGACAATACTCCACAATCAGATTGCAGAACACTATCCCAAGGTCTCTCAGATGTCAGGTCATGACAGTGCTTAGATACCTCAGTAGTTTGATGTGATTTGCTAGAATCACAAGAGGGTCTTACAGAAAACACAAAGTGTAGACACAAAGCATGAAGTTGGATCTTGGAATGGAATCCTTAGGATGGGAAGTTGTTATGCACAAGCTGTGGGTTCAAACAGCAATCTTGGACTCCACTTAGTTGTTAAATTTGGCTTTATAATGTGCAATGAACCTTGGTATTGATCAGTTACTAAAAAAAAAAAAAAAGAGCAAAAGGGAAGAAAAGTTCCTAAGTATGAAGCTTGTTATGAATAGTGACAATGGAGTTCCTGCGATGGAAAATTCCTCAAAACAATATCCCACTTAACCAGGGATTTCACAGTATCGTAGAAATTGTGCTATCTTCTAAGGGCTATAGATGTTTCATTCTTCATCCACCACATACATGCATGAATCAAAGATGAATGTTTGGGGCAGCTTTAAATCAAGTCCAGGCTAACTTTGCACAGCTATCTACCTTCAACAAACAGCAAAAAGTATGAACTAAGGGATCATCAACAAGGTAAGAATTTTCACAATCACCCAACAACATTCCTAAAATTATCCAAAGAAAGTAAGCAGTTAACTAAACAGCAATAAGATCTAAGCTAAACATGTGAAATTGGAGAATGAATCAAATCACATGAGAGAAACCAAGAAAATACACCAAGTCAATGACTTTTCTCATAAATTTCAGCAACATGTCTTTACAACAACTCAAATCTCTTTGCAAATGAGAGGAGTGCTCTATTTATAGTTTCAAAAAAGTTAAATGAATGGCCAACATTCATTCTCATTATGTGGCCAAGATTCATTACAAAATAGGGTTTCACCTACCCCTAAATAGATCTCAATTTAAAATACATTTTTGTCCCTTCCCTATTTTGTCATCTTGTGGATGACACTATAGCCTTTTCGTCCTGTAGCTAATTGTTGTTTTCTATTTGCTGTAGCTACTCTGCGGGGAAGTCTTTGTCCTTGGATGGGCTGTCCTTCTGCTCTTCGGAAGCTGCATGTTCTATATATTTGAGGATGACCTCTTGGAGCTTGTCGATCTTGAGGATTTCGCATCGATGCCTGGTAGCTCCATTCCTTACTGTTCTCTTCCATCCTTTTCCAATCTTTGTCATACATTGAGCCTTGGTCCCTGAACAGCTCTGATTGGTCAAAGGTGTAGGCAGCAAAACTTAGGAACTCCGTGGTGATTTCTCTAGCTGTCCCATCCTTCATCTTTTCCTCAAAGTATGGTTTGATCTTCTTGGCATCCATTTGCACAGTAGGCATATCATAGCCCATCATTAGTTTGAGATATTGGGCGCATTACGCTCGAATTTCTTTGATCCACTCGATATCTGGATCCACCTTGTTCAGGATTTGCTCCAACCTCTCCTTCCGGTTGTCGAGGTCTCTGTGCCACACATCCACCAGCCAATGATCTTCCTTTTTCAGCTCTAGCTTTTCCTCCCATGTGTTTTCAGGCATCTGAAGGATGGCTTCAATTCTTGGGAAGGTGGAGTCATTTGTTGCAGGGAAATTGGTGCAGAGCTTCCTTGTGCTCTCTAGCGACTTGATCAGGTCTAAGAACTTGTTGGCTATCCGCACAGCCCTGCTAATTCCCATGTTTCTGACGTATGCAACCTATTGGAACCAATCCTCGGTGGTGTTCTCCAAGTTCTTCCTTCTCTCCATCTTGTCAATCTATTCTTTGGAGAGCAACTACGGTGCGGCTATGGAGGTGGTGGGCAGGTTGTCCACTGAGGACCATTGTTGTATGTAGTTAGTTAGGGCAACAACCTGTGCTTTAAGCTCATCCTTGGAGACCTTTTCCTGCTTTATCAGGTGCACCACTGTGGCCACCAACTCCTCCAGGTGTTCAAACTTTTGCTCTCTAGTTGCCATCCCTAAGTCAATGGTGGAGATATTGTAGCTCACCCCTGCCTGGCCAATAGTAGGTGTTGCAATTTATGCCACTCGAGAGCTGAAAGCATCCATTGTTATCTTGGATCAAACCTTGGGCTTCTTCTCCTTCTTCATTATGGTCTGGGATCGAGCCAAGATGGCCTCCAACCTCACCCTTAGGTCTTTTAGCACAGGGGTTGTTTTTTCAAGTTGCCTCTCTAACCATTCGGGCATAGTAGATTTATCCTTGGGCAACTCACGACTATCCTCACCCTTCTTAGTCAGAGGAAGGACTTTTGTTTCCTTTTCCTTTTGGGGTCCCCCTTTTGTTTTGGCGGCATCCTCCTCCTCAAGGTCCTCATTGAAAGTCTAGATGATTTCCTTAGCACCTGATTCATCCTCCTCATCTCCACTCCCAGAAGAGCTTGTCTCTTCTCCCTCATAGACCACCCTGTCAATGATTCGGTGCTCATACTTGGGGTGCTCATGATACTTGTTGGCCTCCTCCTCTATAGACTTTGAGGCCTCCTGCTCTTTCTCCTCCAACTCCTTTGAGATTTGCATTATGGCCTCCATCACTGGTGGCCTTGTTGGCAGTTGAGAAGGCTGAGCAGTTGCGAGGGCTTGGGTGAGGGCTGCCTGGAGAGCCAGGTCCATTAAGATTTGTGAGAGCTCAGGGGGAAGGTTTTGCATGTGCCTGGTAAGAGCCTCGGGCATAGTGGCAAGGGGAACAGGTGATGTTATTATTGCCAGAGGGAGTGATGTGATTAGTGACATGGTAGCAGAGGAAGGAGGAGTGGTCATGCTAGAAGAGGAATCAGTGATGACTACTAACCCGACCGAGGGTGAAGGGGCAAGATGGACAGAAATTTCCACTGCTGGTGGAGATGAGGAAACCACAGCCAGGGAGGCGGGCAGTGCACCAGGAGGGGCAGGGAGAAGCAAGGGAGGCTGCAATTCTATCATAGTCACCATCTGATTGAGCCTTTTGGGAGGTGATCCTACCGTCTCTTTCTTTGCTTGCTCCTTAGGATCTGCAGACTCTGTGGTTTTTGTTCCCTTTCTCTTCTGGGACCTAGTGACGGGAGGAGACTTGGAGGTCCCGCCAGTTGACGTGGTGGCAACAACATCCTCCATTACACTCAGCTCGCTCTTGAGCCCTTCATATGTTAGGACTACTCCTTGTTGCTTCAGATACACCACCTACCCATCAACCCACTCCCTAGTACAAGTTATGATTAGCTGGGTGATGGTATCTAGGTCATCGACCTCTTGTTCATCCCAGTCGATCGACAGTATTGATAGGTTAGCCACCACAGGGTACCTTGGGTGCATAATGGTGGACTCATCCTCCTCAACCTGGTCTGGCACTAGGAACGGTTGCACTCTTCTTAGGAATAGTACCATCATGCACATGTAATGCCTTGCACGAACCTCCCTATCATCCTTGTAGTCAGCCCAAAAATCTTCAATGTGGTATTGATGTGCATATGCTGGCCCCAACGCTTTTCTTATGTGGCCATGTGGATCCATCCATGGGCGGGTAGTGTACCAGTCAAAATTGTAATCCTTGAGCTCCTTCTTAGAGTTGCTGGCACACTGTGAAGTTTGCAATCGATACATGCCCTGGCCAAGGGTCATGGGATAGAGGATCCTTGCTACGTGCTTATTGCTGAAGATCGCTTGGATGTGTTGGAGCTGCCTAGAGAGCTCCAAGAGGATATTCCTTTAGGAGCGCCCTGGTGCTATGGGAGACCTTCCTCTCAAAGTCTTCAGCAATCAATCTGATGATATGGCCAATGAAGGAGTCATTGACCCAGTAGTACTCCTTCTTGAAGTTACGGTGCTGGAGCTGCAAATATTTGTTGTATGCCTTAAGTCCTCATTTTTGCCCCTGATCGACCACTACAAATAATCCGTTGTATTGTCTATGATCTGCGAGGGAGTAGATGAGGTAGGAGGTCATGTAGAATTTAGAAATCTTCTTCACATTTACAAACTACTCATGGAAGTAGTCACTAATGATGCCTCCCTATTAGAATGAGACCTTTGTTGTAACGTCCTTATTTCCCTACAAAATTTGCTTAATAAAATAGGCCATCCACTCTTGGAAGTAGGCAGTCATTGGGAGACCCATAACCCTGCTCAATAATGTTACCAGGTCATGGTAGTCCTCATGAAAATCACTACGGAAGAGTTCCCGGGGAACCTTCACAGCGTTGCCCCATTTTTCTTTAAGCCAGTAGAGGTTGATTGACTTCTTACATCCTCCTAGATTAGCATCCCATGCCGCCTGGCATTCATCTAATGTGGGGACCTCCACCTGGTGGAACATGGGAATATAGAATGTCTTGGTGATTCCTTATGGAGATATGTCTGTAAGGATATTCCCTTCCTTGTCCACAATTTTTCTGGTGTCTGCCTGATAGGCTTCTCGGCAAGCCACCACTAATTTGGGTACTACAAGTGAGGGAGGGAAACTGGCAGCCTTGGCTAATCCACTCTGTCATATTAATCTGGCGTTCTTCATTTTCGGGTTGACCCTGACCCTCTAAGTGAATTCATCAATATTCACCTGGCCAATATTAGTATCTGAAATCTCCTTCTAGTTCGTTGAGACCTTGGAGTGGAGCAGCTCGCCTTGGAACTGATACTTCATTTGATCTTTATCTTCTTTTCCCCGAGAGGTCCTTCCTGACTTTTTTCCCTTGTCCTTTTCGGCGGAGCCCCTTGAAGTTCCTGTAGCTGATTCCATATATCCTGCAAGCAAGGGCGAAGTCAGCACAATAAAATATCAAAAAAGCTCATGTTAGTCAACATTTCAAAAGTAGCATCTAAATAATCAATCAAGTATATCATAAATCTTGTCTTTAGACATTATTGATTTTTGCTGAAGGGCATTTGGACAATCTAGGCCTGGAGGGCCGGACTTCCCTAGTAGGAATGTTGTCTGGAAGGGAAAACACAGCCGAAAGCTCCCAGAGACCCTTCTTGGCCAAATTTTAATGTTTTAGGAGGCCCACGATGGAGAAGAGCATAAATTGGGATGTGGGTCGAAGTTGGATTCTCATTTTAGGATCGTTTGAATGGATCTTAGAGGACCCCGAGGTTTTAAGCCAGGAATCTATCAGGAGATGGCCTTTGGCGACGGCAGACAGCGGGCGAAAATCCGGTGACAGAAGTCCGAGGCCTGGGGTCCGGAGGGCCAAAAGGCGGTCGATGTTGAGTTTATCATTTAGGCCTGGCGGTATTTGGCATGGCCGGGCCTAGTGGCCGGGAAGACGTGGTGCACCAGCCACCAGGAGATTTTTTGTTGATTTAAATGGCAGCGGTGAGGAGCGACTCGAGGCCCAGAGGGAGGGAAGCCGGCAGGGTCTGCCGTCGAGGACAGTAGAAACGCCACAGAGTTCTGGGAACGGAACCCCGGATAGTCAGCCCCAGAAGGTCCCACGATAGTGAGGAGTGTCAACAAGATTACATGGAAAACAAAGGCCCAGGGTCCAGATACCGAGCAGACGGGGTGAAGATTCTGCCGGGAGGAGATCCGCGGACTTTTGGGGATAGAAGTCTAGGAGTCGGGGCCCAGGGATGTGAAAGCCGCCAGACTGGGAGAACAAGCCAATGGCAGTGACAAGGCCGGGGTCCGGGTGGTGGGTGGCAGATGGGACTTCACCGAAAAAGGTCTCACCATTTGAAACGGTGGAAAATCAGCCACAGAAGCCTGACATCCAGGGCCCAAAGGTGTCAATGATGCCACATTATCGCTTTGCCAAAGGTTCAATAGCGAGAGCTAGGGAAGAGCCTGGATCGCAGGAAGTTGGCGGACGAACTCCATTTGACAAAAGCAAATCACCCACAGAACCCCGGAGACGGAGCTCCGGGGATCGGGGTCCGAGCACATGAAAGGAGGAATACTTGGTTTCAATTTTCACGGCAAGGCATGCGCCGGGACCCGAAGGCTGGGAGGCAACTTGTGTTTTGTGATTGAAGCACGGAAAAATGGGGATAGAACCCCGGACAGGGAAGTCCAAAGGACCAAACTTGGAGGGATGACTTGCAGCCCGCAGATGACCAAAGCTTAAGGGCAGATGACGAAGGTGGATCACGGGCCTGGAGTGCCTGATCGCCCTGTGCGAAGAACAACCGCAACCAAGAAAAGTCCTGAGTCGGCGGCGAGGGCTATTCCAATAGGTTTGGCATATTTTCAAGACATTGGTAATGAGTGCAATTTGGTTTCCCACCTGTTTATGCCTCCCTAAGAATTTTTTCATTTATTTAAAACTTCAAAAATCATGAAAAAGACGTACGGGAGGGCACTCGATTGCTTACCTTGAATACGTAGAGTGGAGAGATGTGGAATCTATCGGGGATCGATGAAATGATGTTGACATCGAGGATCATGACGCTGCTGATCATGGTGGGCTCCATATGATGGTCTATCCAATTTGCTTCTAATTCCTGCTTATGAAAATGACTTTGGCGGGTTGGGCATTTTATACCCCAACTGCCATTAACACCCGCAATAAATGATTGTACAGCCGCGAGAAAGTTGTTGAGATTTGAATTTAGGTTGGCTACGAAGGCGGGAGCTCCGGGATCCGGCAATCGGGGAGACATGAGGTGGGGGCTGCCGTAAGATTTTTGAGTTGATCGGGCGACGGCCACGGTGAGAGGTTTGGGGCCCAAGGTTCAGGGAGCTAGCAAGAATCTGCCATCGAGGACGGCGAAACCGTCACGAAGTTCTAGGAACAGAACTCCAGATGGTCGGGCCCAGAAAGTCCCACAGCAGGCGAGCAGGGACAACTAAATACCGGCAGTAAAAACTCAGGCGAGGCCCGAGGGGCGAGAGGCCGCCGGAGGCTTGCCATCACAGATAGCGAGACCAGGACGGAAGTCCGGAAATGGACTTCCGGGGCCTGGGGCCCGAAGGGGTAGTTGCCGCCCCAAAAACTTACGATTAGATTTAGGTGGAGGGCAGTAGGGTGGGCCCCAAGGGGCAGAAAGATGACTGGAAAACACCATAGAGGATGGCTTAAGCAAAGGGGAAGCCCGAAAAGGGAACCCCGGAGGCCCGGGCCCAAGAGGGTCCGAAGCCGTTTTAGAGCCAAAATGCCAGAGGGACCCCCCGAGGTCCCAAAAGGCAGCAAAAACCAAAAGCGGAGGCATGAACAATTTATGATGGAACTTTGGAGCAACATCGACCATGTGGAACATCAAAAAAGAGGGGCACGCAAAATGAGGTAGACCCAAAAGACCCAACAAGGTGAAACAAAAGACGGTCCCCATTCCGAATGGGGTGTGTGTGCTAAGGGCACAACAAAATTCTCATGCTATATCTGCGAAACATTAATTAATTGGTCAGTATGCAGGTGGTAAGTAAAGAGGAAAGTTTCCACCCCTTAAACCCTATCTATCCTCAATATTAATGACTCTACTATTAAATACAATGCATTCAATTGCACCATGAACAATGCTAATAAAATGTTGTCTTTCCAACAAACCACCCGCCAAGATAGTCAATTTGAAGGATAACTAATATGTTGTACACTACTGGTGCGTCCCAATTAGCATGCCACTAATGAAATATTTTTATGCCTTAGGCATTGAAAATTTTAAGAAAGGTGGACAATAGGTATATTTGTATTTTTAATTTTGCTTAAGACGCCTCAGATAGCGACAGGAAGCCATGTATCATTCAATCATTAAGGAGTGAAGAGGAAACTAATAATACCAGCCTGCATCTTCTTCCTTTTTTTTTGGTTCTATCTCCCAAGAAAAAGTAATATCATTTATTACATTCACGAGGAAGCTCTTCACTCATCTATATTTATATATATTTTACTTATCTAGTGGTAGCGTTAAATTCTAACTTTGTATCATCCTCATTGCAGTTTAATTATTTTATTAGCATTTATTTTCTTTTAGGAATATGGTGAATAACTATAGGTTACTTTTGATACAAGAAGATAGGTAAATTATCAATGCTTACTTGCTCATTCAACACCCATGGAAGATGATGCGACTTAACACACATCGTTGGGACACTGCCAACACCATACACTTGCCATAGTAACAGCCCCTCCTGCTAAGTACTATGCTAAACATAACACCCTAAAAAGGAACGCTTCCTCTAGTTAATTTTGCTCTTCATTCCCTTGTGAAAATAAGGCACAAAATTTGGGCACCATACTTAAGATGTGGGGAGAGCGCCAAAAGTCAGAGAAGAGAAGGAAAGTTTACTACCAAATTCACAAGCATCTGCTTATGGGAAATTTGTCCAAATTTTATTATTTTTTCTATCTATTTCTCACTATTATAGGTTTTGATCTTTGTTTATTGATTACTATTGACAGTTAGTTTTTGATATCATTGATTTATTTATTTATTATGGATTATTATTGTTATTTCACTTTGTTGCTCCAGACTTTCCTGTGGCAAAATTGATGGTTATAAACAAGTGCATAAATGAGAAAATAAATCATGTTTATCAGACAATGTGAGGCTGTTTGCTTGATTATCTTGCTTCCTCCAACAAATCATTAATCTAAAATTGTTACCAATATAAAACCTAAATATATCCTTTTATTTTTTTATTTTATTTTTAGAGAAAACAAAGTGATAAGAGTAATTTCCTTATACTGCAACATGTTTCCAGCAATTCAACTATTGTTCTTAAATAGCATTATCACATTTCTTTTGTTATCTTAGAAAATAACCCACATCCATAAGGACACAGTGATTAATGTTGATCCATTCTACTGTACATGAGCATGTAAATAGGTTTACCTACACCTCTACAACTATAAGCAAACTGTTCCCATAATAGAAAAGGGCTAGGTAGAGGAAGAGAAAGCAATATTTGAATTTCAGCTAGTTACTAACAAGTCTGTTTCTACCTTTTTATCATAGCATAGCATATTATCATAAACACAACCTACTTATAGACGAACTCTATAGTTTCCTATAGTTTTCCTATTGCAAAATCAAAGAAATTTATTTGAATACAAAAAATCCTAATCTCGCATAACTGAGACATGAGTTGATAGCTGGAAGCTTGTAGCTGCAACCTGTTTCATTGAAACTAATCGGCCATAGGGAGGTAGTTCTCCTCCCAACCAAAATGGGTCGTCAAGCCTTTCAAGACTCTCACCATTCCCCTGAGCTATGAAACCAGCCAAGAATAGGGATATACACACAAACCAAGAGCACATATACACACAGGAGATCTTAAGGCCATCAAACATGTATTTAGCCACAAAAAACTTACCAGAGGCTGAGGAAAGAATACACACCATTACCATAGAATAAGGAAAGAATATAATAACACCATTTCTTCATTAGACAAGGAGGCCTACCTCTTAACTGATTTTCATTTTCATGAAAGTCCTACCCATCACTTCTCCTTCATCTTCTCCATCAGAACCCTCTCACCGCTCCCCTCCAAAGCTCCCCCCCCAAAAATTTTCCCTCTACCCTACACATATAGATTTAATTAACCTAAGCTACTAGGATGAGTGGCTATTTTTTTTTCTACCATAAGAAAACATAAAAAACATACTTTTGGGTTTCCAAAATTAGGTGTAGGCAATAAAGGGTTTGGTAGGAACAATTAAATTCACATTTCTTCACAAGTCTTTACAAGGTATTCAACAAGGATTGGTTAACATTCTTGGTTGGTCTCTCCTTCTCCCTTTGGCCAATATCATAAATATTCCTGCACACTCAATGCATACATCAAATACATCCAAATAGGTATACAAAGTAAAACTGATAACAAATTTAATTATTGAATACAAATTATCATCTCAACCAAAATCGAAGCATCTATTAACATCATAACATGGTTATCTCATTTATGTTTTTCTTACATAAAATAATAATGGTGAATCACATCACTTCGACATAATTCCATGTCTATGGTAATAATTGTATTTTCAACTTAGTCTACCTTGAACATAACCATTTCACAATTATGTTTAATAATGACTTCATATACTATCAATAATCCCAAAATTAGTTAGTCCAACATGATTAGAACATACTGCTAAAGGAGAAATACCCATGGACTCATAGCCCAATTTCAATAAAGAGTGATCATAATAATAACAAAAATTATTGAGGGTTAGAGTTCAACTTACCTTTATTGGTGAGGTTTAAATCAACTTACTCTTACTGGTACTATAATCATCAATAACATATGGGATTTAGTTTTCTATGTAACATGATTAGCTAATACAAAATAATACATGCAATAATTACATATCCAAATATAAGACAATTATTTCAAAGTAAATACTTCTCGAACCATCGCAAAGTACTTATAACAAGATTTAAGTTACAAAAATAGTTGGGCCTTACAAAATATAAGACTGAGTTTGCATAGAAACTTCAAAGATGAAATCTAACTTACAATCAACAAAAAATGAACAGCTAACTAACTAACTATAGATACTTACTAAGTGGGCCCCCTTAGCAAGCATCAACTAATTACGCAAGTACTGAACTCACAACTTCATCAAAATTTATTCATAAACTCAGAATGGTATACATTGTTCTATTCATATCACAACTAACAACAAACTATATCTCTTATCATACAGATTCTGCTTTTATTATCATACTAACTCTTACATGATATCCTTCCTATCTCACTATGCTTGCTCACTCGCATAGGAGGAGCACTTATTTAAAATCAGGAAAACAACTAACTAACTAACCCTAACAAAGAAAGACGTGGATGCAAAATGTATCCTAAAATCAAGGAAAAAACTTCATGAGTTTATCCATTCAACCTGATCCAGAGAGAATCTAGCGCTCCACTCTTTTTAGATTAACTAACATTTAAAATCCTTCCCAACAGTTTCAGTCAAAGAGTCTTCACTAGAGCTTCCTTGAAGTCATGCAAGAAATGGACTTTATTGCAAGGCCAAGATTGGTTACGCTTGAATCGATCATACTTTCTTCAACAACCTACGAAACACAAGGTAACATATGTGAAAGAAAAGGCATACGACACATACACAATATCCATTCATTAATCACATATTTAAATCTATTTCATCATTCAAAAACTACATGCGTTATACCAGTCATTTAGGGAGTCAAAATGGGGTAATAAATATAGATATGTCAACATGATAGGCTACAGGAACATGAAAGTGTATTGCTATAGGATATCCCCCAATAAAAGGTTTCTTAAAGAGTTTAAAAAACCATAAAAAACAAAAATGAGGGTAGTAAAAGTACACCAACATATCCAAATTGTGAGAATATTTTGGGCTCATCATGTATTTGCATCTTTTTTTGTAGATTTAATAGGTTTAAAGGTATTGAAAAGTGGAATTCAATTCAACTAGGATCTTCAAGTCAACTCATCATCTTTTCAAGCATTTTGAGTGTTTTCTATCTATTTTTTGTAGAATTGATCATGACAACCTAACATATAGGCATTGCCAGATCTGGTGTAGCAATGTTGCCTCCTAATTTCCAAAAAATATTGGGGAGGACTGATTTGCCACCCTTGGTGAATAAGTCCCACTTGAAATTTGAAAAATCTTTATTTTGTCAGAAATCAACTCCCAGCTATCAAAAATCAATTTGTGACACTTTTTTAATAGTAGGTGGACTAATTTACCACCCTTGGTGAATGAGTCCCCCTATGAAAAATCAAAAAATTTCATCAGCATTCTAGACACTCCAGAAAGCACACACAACATCTAGGTACACTAATATTTGAGCCTACACCTTTTGTTCTCAATATTTCTTTCAATTTCTTCATATTTCATAGTTGTTCGCATATCATGGTGTATTTTCAGACAGTTTAAATTGCACTTTTGCATCCATTTTAAATCATTTTAATCAATCAATTGCATTTAGTTAAGTTCATTTACATTAAAAAAAATTGCATACATCCTAATTTGAATGTGCATAGGAATTTAGGAACCCCTAATCTCTCTCTTTCTAGGTGGAAAACCCTAGGAAGAGAGCCTAGCATTTCGGGTTCCTAAAATCTTTGTCACATTTTTAAACAATCTTTGATCATCCTCCTTGTTTGTTGTATTCCATCTTGCTAACGTAAGTGCATTCGAACCCTCTTCTTGATGTTGATGGCTATTTTAGTGTGATGAAGCAAGTTTCTCTCACTAAAGTGGGGGCTAAATGTGCCATTAAAAAATGGACCCTTGTCATCTTCATGGTCGTGTAGGTCTTGTTTCATAGTGTTGGAACTATGTTTCTTTAATTTTATGATGTGACTTGGCTTGAACATGCTTATTTTGGTGCTAAAACACAAATAAAGACGTCTTGTGAAGGTGTTGTGAAGTTTTGTAAGACATTTCTACATTCTTTTAGAGTCTATTTAATGAAATTCACCTAAAAGTCACCTTTCCATTCATTAACAAGCCCTATTTTGAAGTGTTGTAAAGTCTTGTAACAAGATTTCATGCTTTTCTATGCATATTTTCACTATTTACACCCTTCTCATGCTTTATTTTGTCTCTTTATGCCCTCATATTCTTATATTAACTATATTTTTGGGCCCTATCTTGACAAACAACATTAAGGAGAATATTTTTTGTGACACTTGGTTTTGGGTCCCATGTGGGACTCAGTTTCCAAGGGTGGCGAATGAGTCTTCCTTGGCCCCAAATTCAAAATATTTCAAAATTTCTTCCAATATTTTACTCAAATTCACTTATTCACTCAAGTATTCACAATCCTAACACATTCAAGCAATCTCCTCATTCAAGCATTCAATCTTCAAGAAATCAAGCATTTTGCATCATCAATTCAAGAACTTTTCAAGCACTTTAGAGTAACCATTGACATCACTTCAGATTTGCATGTTCAAGGATTTGGTAAGTTTGTAATACTTGCATGTTATTCATTTATAATTTCCTTTACATTTCATTAATTTCTATTGGGTTTGATGACCAAAGTGGGGTTTGACAAGATCAAACCCCTATTCACTAACCCTTCAACATTTTTCCCTTTTTGTGCATGTGTATTTTCAGCTTTGTTTTGTAGATTTAACAGGTTTAAAGGTGTTGAAAATTGGAATTCAAGTGAACTAGGCTCTTCAATTCAACTCGTCATCTTTCAATCATTTTGAATGTTTTCTATCCATTTTCTTCGGAATTGATCCCGACAAGCTAGCATTCAAACATTGCTAGATCTGGTGTAGCAGTGTTGCATCCCAATTTTCTAGAAATATTCAAGAGGACTGATTCACCACCCTTGGTGAATGAGTCCCACTTGAAATCTACAAATCTGTATAATTTCAAAAATCAAATCCCGACTGTCATAAATTAATTCTCGACACATTTTCAATAGTAGGACTGATTTGCTACCCTTGGCGAATAAGTCCCATTGTGAAAAATTAGAAAATTTTACTTGCATTCCAAACACTCTAAAATACTCACACAACATCTGGGTGTACTCATATTTGAACCTATACCTTATTTTCTACATATTTCTTTCAATTTGTTCATATTTCATAGTTGTTTGCATATCACAGTGTGTTTTCAAAATAGTTTAAATTGCACTTTTGCGTCCATTTTAAATCATTTAAATCAGTCAATTGCATTTATTTAAGTTAATTTAAATTAAAAAACATTGCATACATCCTAATTTGAATGTGCATAAGCATTTTAGAACCCCTGATCTCTCTCTTTCTAGGTGGAAAACCATAGGAAGAGAGCCTAGCATTTTGGGTTCCTAAAATCTATGTCACAATAATGTGATATTAAAATTTTTGAGAATTAAATATGAGGGATTAGACCACACTAATAAAGCATTAATTTATCCTTGAAGAATAAAGTGGATAACATTCTATGGTTAGAAGCTTAATTTGTATCAAAAATTATGAATTCAATTTAAAAGAAGCTAAGATAAAAATATTATATTATGTCTTTGGATATACAAATTAGTATGTTGGATCTTATATATATGTCTAGAGGTTGTATAATTATTAGGTATTGGAGCTAATATACTCATTTGGTTATTCCCACCCTCATAGATAATTTTACTTAGGTAAAACCAATATAGATTATGAGAAAATATAGAAAACCTTAGTAGATTATTTCTAACCTAAAGGAGAAGTAAATTTTTTGGATAAGGAAGAAAATGAAAAAATCTTAGCTAAGAAAATTAGTGTAAAGTGCAAATACACTCACTTTATGGTCACAAAGATCCATCTACGATAAGGAGAAATAATAAACTAAAAATATACTTGAATAAACATAGCTTAGTAAAAAAATATCTAAAAGATAGACTATGAAATGGATTTGGTAGGTCACTTGGAATGAACCCACAAGAAAATATATATTTTACCCATATAAATATTGTAAAATAAGAGAGATACTTAATTTTTTTATTATATTCATAGCACCACATTGAGGTGCAAATATCAAATAGATAGTTCATTCATATTACAAATGTTGTGAAATGTCTTCCTAATGAGAAGTCATAATAACAAAAGGAGTTTTACAAATAGCAACTAATACCATCATATTCATGTGAGAAAATTACCTTATTTTAAGAATTAGTTGGATGACTTACAAATTATGCGCATCCCTTTATTGAAGCTAACCAAAGGAAAATTATAATGCATATGTCATTTGAAATAATAGCATACAAAAACTAGAAAAGTGTCCATAACATTTGTTGTGCCCTCAGCACACACGCCCCGTTCAGAATGGGGACCCTCTTTTCTTTCGCCTTGTCGGGTCTTTTGGGGCTACCTCATTTTGTGTGCCCCTCTTTTTTTGATGTTCTGCATGGTCGATGTTGCTCCAAGGTTTCATCGTAAATCGACCATGCCTCCGTTTGTTGGTTTTACTGCCCTTAGGGGCCTCCGAGGTTCCCTCTGGCATTTTGGGCTCTGGGGCAGCCCTGGGCCCCTTCGGGCCCTGGCCTCCAGGATTCCCCTATCAGGCTTCCCCTTTGCGTTCGCCATCCTTTGCGGTGTTCCCTAAGTGTCTTTCCACCCCTCGGGGCCTGCCCTGCCGTCTTCCGTTCAAACTTCATCGGAGATTTCCTGGGTGGCGTCTACCCCTTCAGGCCCCGATCCCTGGAAGTCCTTGTCCGGACTTTCATCCCTGGATCGTCGTCAGCGACGGTGGCTCTCCAGCGGCCGCCCACCCCTCGGGCCCTGGGATGTTGCTCGCCACCGCCGTCACCCATGCGGTGCGAATCTCTCAGCGGCGAACCCCTCGCGGTTTCCCAGCATCCGGGACCCGGGTCTATATTCGCCGTGGCCATTCGAAGTCATCGCAAAATCAAACGGCGGCCATCTCTCTGCGTCTTTCCGGTCGCCAGGTCCCGAGGTCTCCGCCGCCGCCGCCGCTGACTCAATTTCAAATTTCACCAACTTTTGGCGCATCCGTACCTGCAATTAATGAGCGCATTAATGGTGCTTGGGGTATATAATGCCCAGCCCGCCAAAGTCATTATCACAATCTGAGTTGAAGCAAATTGCAGAGCCAAGCATCTAGAGCACATCACGATCAATAGTGTCACGACCGTAGCCATCAACCACACTCCGTCGATCCCCGGTGAATTCCGCGCCTCCCCGCTTAGTGTTTTCGAGGTAAGTCGTCACCGTCTACCCTCCCATGAATTTTTGTCATTTTGGGGGATTTTAATAAACTAAATAAATGGTCAAAATGAGGCAAATGAAAGAACACCCTGTGGCGCCCCTTACCCATGTTTTAGAAATCTCCTAAACCCATTGGAATGGCCCTCCCTTCCGATTCAGAGCTTGCCTGTTGCGCGGCTGTTCTTCACGCAGGGCGACCGGACCCCTCGGGCCCGGTCCCCTCTTTCACCGTCCCATTTCAGTGTATGGTATCATGCCGGCGGCCGTTCTCCTTGCCGAGCCCGGGTCATTGGGATTCCGTCCCTCGAATGCCTATTGTGTTTCACCGCACCAAACTACCCAAGCCACCCTGCCTCACAACGGTCGGACCTCGATCTCGCCTTGACCGTTGAATTGAAACCAAGTTGTCCTCCATTTGTGTGCTCAGGCCCTAGACATCGGGGTTCTGTGGCCATTTTTCTACCGTTTGGCCAGGCGGGGCCTCCGCGGCGAAGTCGCATTTTCCGCCCACCCTCTGGGTCTCAGGCTTCCCTTGGCCATCTGAATGTAGCCTAAACTTTGCCCTGCCCCGGGACCCTCCGGGCCCGGCCGTCCGGAGTTCCATCTCTGGAACTCCATGATGGTTCCGCCATCGTCCACGGCAGAACCCTGCCAGCTGCCTGACCTTCGGACCCAAGGGATCCCTTCACCGCCACAGTCACCCAATCGATGCCAAAACCTCACGGCGGCAGTCATATCCCATCTTTTCGGCCGCCGGGTCCTGGGGTCCCTGCCGCCGCCGCCGTTCGAATCCACGCAGAATTCATAAGGTGGCTATCACCCTGCATCACCCCGCCTCCCGGGCCCTAGGAGCCTGATTGCCGCCATCTCCCGAACATTGCAAAAATCTTATGGCAGCCTCCAGCTCTCATCCTCCCACCCTCCGGGTCTCGGGCCGCCCTTCGCCGCCGCTATTCAAACCATTGCCGAAAACATCACGGCGGCCTTCGCGTTGTGTCCTCCCGGCCGCCGGGCCCCGAAGGTCCGAATGCCGCTGTGCCTAAATATCATACCCTCCATGCTGGCCATCTTTTGGCCTCGCAGACCCCGGCCCTCGGACTTCCGCCCGCTATTTGCCATCCCCAATGGCCACCCCTTAACCGCTTTCCGGCTTAAGATCTCTGATGCCCCCTAAATTGATCCGAGCAAATTCAATCCACGATCTGGCTTCGACCCATGTTCTAAATCACGCTGTTCTCCATCATGAGCCTTTCGAAACTTTCAAATTTAGGCCAAGGAGGGCCTCCAGGAACTTTCGGTCACATTCTCCCTTCCAGACAACATTCCCTCCAGGGAAGTCCGGCCCTCCGGGCCCGGATTGCCCAAATGCCCTAAAATGAAATCGATAACATCTAGGAGTAAGATTTATGATGTACTTGATTAATTATTTTGATGATATGCTCAAAATATGGACTAACATTAACGCTTTTGATGTTTTGTTCTGCTGACTTCACCCTTTGCTTGTAGAATATATGGAATCAACTGCGGGAACTTTAGGGGCCTCTGTCGAAAAGGACAAGGGCAAGAAATCAGGGAGAGCCGCTCGGGGAAAAGAAGATAAGGATCAGATGAAGTTTCAGTTCTAGGGTGAGCCGCTTTAGTCAAAGGTCTCAACGGACTGGAGGGAGATCTCAGATACAAACATTGGCCAAGTTGACATAGATGAGTTCACCAAGAGGGTCAAGGTTGACCCTAAAACAAAGAATGCCAGATTAATACGGCAGAGTGGAAATGCCAAGGTTGTCGGCTTCCCTCCTTCTCTGGTGGCACCCGAACTCGTAATGGCTTGTCGAGAAGCCTACCAAACGGACACCAGGACAATCGTGGACAAGGAGGGGAACATCCTCACCGACATGTCTCCAGATGGAATCACAAAAACATTCCACATTCCCACATTCCCACACATGGAGGTCCCCACTTTGGAACAGTGTTAGGCGGCGTGGGATGCCAATTCGTTGGGCTGCAAAAAAATCAATTAACCTTTACTGGCTTAAGGAGAAACAGGGCAGTGCTGCGAAGGTTCCCCAAGAGCTGTTCCATAGCGATTTCCATGAAGATTATCACAACTTGGTGACCATGCTAAGTAGGGTCATGGGTCTCCCAGCAGCCGCCTATTTCCAAGAATGGATGGCATATTACATTGAGTAGATCTTGCGAGGGAATGAGGACGTTAACACCAAAACCTCATTCGACTGGGGAGGCATCATCAGTAACTGCTTCCACGAGTAGTTCGTAAACATTAAGAAAAGCTACAAGTTTTACATGACCTCTTACCTGGTATACTCCCTGGCAGGTCAGAGATAATACAATGGGCTGTTTGTGGCACCAGATAAGGGGCACAGGCGAGGGCTCAAGCCATTCGACAAGTACCCTCAGCTCCATTACCGTAACTTCAAGGAGTACTGCCGGGTCAATGATGCCTTCATTGGCCACATCATCAGATTGATTTCCAGGGACTTTGAAAGGAGGGTCTCCCACAGCGCCAGGGAACTCTTGAAGGAATATGCCTTCTTATATATCCAGTTTCCCAAGTTCACCTACATCCGTGCCTAGGGATTCACGGAACAACCAAACAAGTTGCCAAGATACCCTAACGACAGGATCATTCTCCTCGAGCTTTCTCGGCAGCTCCAACACATTCAGACAGTCTTCGACAACAAGCACATAGCAGGGATCCCTTATCCCATGACCCTTGGCCAGGGCCTGTATTGGCTACAGACATCTCAGTGCACCGGCAACTCTAAGAAAGAGCTTAAGGAATATCATTTTGATTGGTACACAGCTTGCCCGCGGATGGATCCACACGACCATGTCAGGAAGGCACTGGGGCTGGCTTATGCTCACAAATACCACGTTGAAGACTTCTGGGCAGATTGCAAAGACGAGAAGGAGGTCCGTGCAAGACACTACATACGCATGACCGTACAATTCCTAAGAAAAGTGCAGTTGTTCTAGGTGTTGGACCAACTCGAGGAAGATGAGTATACAATAATGCACCCAAGGTACCCCGCGGTTGCCAACCTGGAAATCCCCTCCATCGATTGGGACAAGCAAGAGGTCAATGACCTAGATACCATCACCCAACCGATCATAGCTCGCACTAAGGAGTGGGTCGATGGGCAGGTGGCACAACTAAAACAACAAGGGGTAGTCCTAACATATGAGGCACTCAAGAGCGAGCCGAGTGCTACGGAGGATGTCGTTGCCACTACATTGGCTAGTGAGACTTCCAAGTCTCCCCCTATCACCAGGTCCCAGAAGAGGAAAGAAATAGAAATTGCACAGTCTGCAGACCCTAAGGAGCAAGCAAAGAAAGACACGGGAGGCTCATCTCCCAAGAGGCTAAAGCAGGCAGTAACTACAATAGAAGTGCAACCCCCCTTACTTCTTCCTCCCCTGACTGGTACACTGCCCGCCTCTCAGGCCGCAATCACCTCATCTCCACAGGCAGTGGACATTTCTATCCATCTTGCCTCTTCGCCCCCGGCCGGATCAATAATTAACATTGACTCCTCTTCTGGCATGATCACTTTTCCTTCCTCTACCACCATGTCACCCATCACCCAAGCCCTCGCAACAGCTCAGCCTTCACAACCACCAACAGGGCCGCCGATGATGGAAGGCATAATGCAAATATCAAAAGAGTTGGAGGAGCAAGAGCAGGAGGCCTCGAAGCTTATTGAGGAGGAGGCTGACGAATATCATGAGCATCCTGAATATGAGCATCGGACCATCGACGAGGTGGCCTATGAAGAAGAAGAGACAGACTCTTACGAGCGGAGATGAAGAGGATGGCTCAGGGGACAAGGAGATCATCCAAACATTTGATGAAGACCTTAAGGAGGAGTCGACTCAGCAGCCAAACGATGTTGGGGAAGAGGCAGAACAGCCACCACATAATGAAGAGGGACAACTGCAAGAGGAGTAGCCTGAAAAGGATATCACTAAGGCCGCGACCCATGTCGTGAAGAGCGCTGAGGCCGCAGCTGCTGAAAAGAAGAAAGAAGAGGAGGCAGAAAAGGAAGAAGATCCCACCCAGGTATTGTCCACCAAAATGCTCATCAGGAACCTCGTATTCGTTCAAGACTCCGATGAGGAAGAGGACGCTGCTAAAGAAAAGGAGGAGCCCCAAAAAGAGAAAGAGACTGAAATGTTTTCTCTGACTGAGAAAGGTGAGGGCAGCGATGATTCACCCAAAGAAAAATCCGCCATGCCCGACTGGCTGGAGAAATAGCTGGAGAAGGCTACCCCAGTACTGAAGGACCCGAGGGCAAGATTGAAAGCCATCTTGGCTCGATCCTTGACAATGACAAAGAAGTAGAAGAAGCCTAAGGTTCTTTCCAAGATAACCATAGATTCTTTCGATTCCCGAGTAGCACAAATAGCAACGCCAACTGTTGGCCAAACCGGGGTGAGCTACAGTGTCTCCACCATTGACCTGGGGACAGCGACTAGAGAGCAAAAGGTTGAACATCTAGAGGAATCAGTGGCCACAATAGTGCACTTGATCAAACAAGACAAGGTCACCAAGGATGAGCTCAAGGTGTAGGTTGTTTCCCTAACCAATTATATTCAACAGTGGTCCTCAGTGGATGACTTGCCCACCATCTCCATGGTTGCATTACAGTTGCTCTCCAAGGAGTAGATTGACAAGATGGAGAGGAGGAAGAACTTAGAGAAAACAACTGAGGATTGGTTCCAACAGGTTGTAAGCATCAGAAACGTGGGAATCAGCATGGCTGTGCAAATAGCCAACAAGTTCCTAGACCTGATCCAATCCCTGGAAGGCACAAAGAAACTCTGCACCAACTTCCCTACAATCTACAACTCCACCTTCCCAAGAATTGAAGCCATCCTTCAGATGCCCGAGGACACATGGGAGGAAAAGCTAAAGCTAAAGAAAGAGGATAATTGGCTGGTGGATGTGTGGCGTAGAGACCTCATCAACTGGGAGGAGAGGATGGAGAAAATCCTGAACAAAGTAGATCCAGATATCGAGTGGATCAAGGAAATCCTGGCAGAATGCGCTGAGTACCTCAAGCTGATGACGGGCTATGATATGCCCATGGTGCAAATGGACACCGAAAAGATCAAGCCCTACTTCAAGAAGAAGATGAAGGATGGGACAGCCGGGGAAATCACCATAGAATTCCTAAATTTTGCTGCCATGCCTTCGATCGATCAGAGTTGTTTAGGGACTAGGGCTCAAAGTAGGAAAAGGATTGGAAGCGGCTGGAAGAAAACACCAAAGAATGGAGCTATCAGGCATTAAGATGCAAGATCCTTGAGATTGACAAGCTCCAGGCTATCGTCCTCAAAAATATAGAGCACTCAGCTTCTAAGGAGCAAGAGGACAGCCCAGCCAAGGAAGAAAACCTCCTTGAAGAGTAGCTATAGCCAAGAAGACAGCAATTAGCTACAGGACGAAAGAGCAATAGTGTCATCCACTAGATGACGAAATAGGGAAAAGATAAAGAATGTTTTTAAATTGTAAATCTATTTGGGGGTAGGTGAAACCCTATTTTGTAATGAATCTTGGCCATTCATTTAATTTTTTGGAAACTATAAATAGAGCACTCCCCTCATTTGCAAAAGTGAGAGTTGAGTTGTTGTAAAGGCATGCTGCTGAAATTTATAAGAAATAACATTGACTTGGTGTATTTCCTTGATTTCTCTCATGTCATTTGATTCATTTCTCCAATTTCATATGTTTAGTTTAGATCTCTATGCTATTTAGTTAGCTGTTCATGTTATTTGGGTAAATCTTAGGAATGTTGTTGGCTGATTCTAAAAATTCCTGCTTTGTTGATGATCCCTTAGTCCATACTTTTTGCTATTTGGTGAAGGTAGATGGCTATGCAAAGTTAGCCTGGACTTGATTTGAAGCTGCCCCAAACATTTATCTTTAATTTTTGCATGTATGTGGTGAATGAAGGATGAAATATCTGCAGTCCTTAGAAGATAGCACAATTTCCATGATACTGTGAAATCCCTACTTAAGTGGGATATTGTTTTGAGGAATTGTCCATTGTAGGAACTCTGTAGTCACTATTCGCAACAAGTTTTAGACATAGGAACTTTTCTTTCCCTTCGCTCTTTTTCACTTTTTTTTAGAAACTGAACAATACCAAGGTTCATTGCACATCGTAAAGCAAAATCTAACAACCAGATGGAGTTCAAGATTGCTGTTTGAACCTACAGCCAATGCATAATTGCTTTCATATTGAGGACTCCTTTTCAAAAATCCAACTTCATGCTTTATGTTCATACTTTGTATTTTCTGTAAGACCGCCTTGTGATTCCAACAAATCACATCAAACTACTGAGGTATCTGACATCCGAGAGACCTTGGGATAGTGTTTTGTAATTCGATTATGGAAGATTGTCTTTCAAGAGAGGTAGCGCACCTACGCACTGCCTATGTTGAAAAGTGCATAAAAACACCATCAACAGAACTGGCACTAGAAGGAGGGCCGCGATGAAGATACTAAGTTAAAGGATAAAGTGAAGCTGGATCGGATCAGATCATTCTCCCTAGAAAGGTTTCAAAGAATTCTACGGTCCACACCAAACAAGGGAGAATTCAAAGAATTGCAGCCTCCCACGAGGGCGAAGCGAGCACAAAGAAGTAGCGCTGCCTCTTCCTCTTCCTCCATCCCATCTGCCTCCATTTCCCCCCCACCTTCATTTGGCTAGCCTCCATCTTCTACCCAACCATCTCAAACAACATTTGCACATCTTACCTCTAGTAGCCAGGGGTTCACTGCTCTCCCGACCCTTTTAGCCCAAAGCACAATCCAGGCAGCCATAGCTCAAGGGCAGCCCCACATTATGGTTGTATTACCAATACAGCCTCAAATCCATGTCCTCCAACAATAAGTGCCACTTCCACCTCCCCCCATTGCTTGGCTTGCACATAACCCTTTGCCGATACATTTTGCGGTCTACAATGATATGCCCAAGAATTTGGAGGGCTTTTGTTCGAAGTTCCACCCGTGAGACATGCAAAGAACAGCCGAGGAGAATATCAAGATATTTGAAATGACGATCACCAAAATGCAAGTGGACCATGAGGACGTTGCATGTCGCCTCTTTCCGCATTCATTGGGAGAAGAGACCTTCTACTGGTACATCAATCTGTCGAGGGGATCCATCACCTCATGAAACCTGATGAAGAACGCCTTTCTACAGAAATATAAGATCTCTGTCAACCCCGCAGACCTTTACCAATAGTTCATGTCTATCATAAGGGAGGTCAACGAACCTAACGGCTCCTTCAATGACCACTTCCATCGGGCTCACATGAGGCTTCAGGATCCGTACGTCCATAATGATGCACAGCCCTCCCGGTCTATTACGTGGCCTTGGACAACCTCACGTCAGCCTTGGTAAAAAGGATGCGCCCACCGCCCGCTACCCTACTAGCCGCCTATGCAGAAGTCGTTGTAGCAAGTGTGGACTTGGGACAAAATATCTCCCGCCCATTGCCCTCTTTGGGGCCTATTGCCCACCCAATGCAGATTCAGGCTCTTAATCAGACGTTTTCTCACCAAACTCCTCTTATGAACCAGGTGCCTCAATTGCCTATGGTGCCGCATCCAGGACAACTGTTGAATTATGCACCTCCCACGACTTCCTATTTGTAGCCCCAGCAGCAGTACAACTATTCTCAGATGGCTCCACAATAGCAAGCGTACTCCCAACAGCCCCAAGCACCATTGTACTTGTCGGGACCAGATTTTCCTCTAGCCTATCAAAATCAGCCGGCGGCCCCGCCTGCTTTTCTCCAAAATCTGGCCCCATTGCCCGGAGGTGCGACCGAGAAGGACAAACTAGAGGAACTAACAGAAATGATAAAGAAGATGTCCACGGAGATGACACATCTGAAGAACCAGAATAACCAATTGCAGGCCTCCCAACATAATTTCCAGGCCAACCTCAATAGGGACAGTCAAGATAATAGAGACAACAGAGATAATCGGGAAGTAGGCACTTCCTCGGGGCAGAATTATGAGAAGGGGCAGAATTCTAATCAAAATATAGAAAGAAGACCTTCTCAGACGCAAAATCGCACGTGGAACACTAGGCCCAACAATGGTGGTGTTTCCACACCATTTGATCAACTGGCAAGCAATGACAAAACATCCAGCGATGTATATTTGGCCGAGGCAGCCCTGTCCGGATAGTGCCGACTTCACAAAACCAGTAGGCATTCTGAGCTGGATTGTCCCAAATTCTAGACAGCTGTTGAAATCTTCTAGGTGGAGGTACAAAACATGGTCGACAATGCCAACTATAGGGACATCATCCCATCTGAGCCTTACGATTCCTCGTGTTTGGTAGTCAATCATGCGCCGTTCCCGTAGGGAGACCGCAACGAGCCTGAAGTCGAGTCTACTCCCACGGAGGATGAGAAAGTGCAAGAGGTAAGTAATTAACAAACCTTGGCTCAGCTTTTTGATTTAGTAAATAATGGTCTGGTGGATGAAGAACCATTTGTGGATGAGGTCTACATGTTCCATCAACGGTCGAGTCCATACTTCCTTAGGAATAGGCAAGCGGGTGGACCCTTCACAACTTCTACCCCACCAAACAACTTTTCCACTCCGCCTGATCCAAATGCCAGCAATAACCCGGGGCTTCCTCATATACCCACCCAATATCTCAACAGGAATGGATCTCCAAACCAATCACAAAATCAGCCTCAAAGCCAACCTCAGAATCCGTCTGGACAAACGAAGGTCCAAACCCCTAGCTCTACTATAGGCCAGGGTTTTAGCTCTGAAATCAAGTAGATGGGTGAATATGTAGGAGAAGAATTTAAGAAGGTAAAGATCAGTTTGTCAACCTTTGAATTACTTAAAGTTCCTGTCGTGAGGCATGCCTTCTTCAGGGTTCTCATTGGGACTCTGTCTTCTGGTACAACATAAGAAACCCTAGCCAAGAGGGTAACCTTTGAGGAGCGCAGGAAAGAACAGGAAATATACGATAATACCGGAAGAAGGAACAATGTGCCCATAAATCAATTAGCAGGTAGATACATTGAAAGGGAGCCAAAAAGGGCTAGTAGATAGCCTCCCAAGGACCAACAATTTAAGCAAACCAAGGATACAGGCAGTGATCAAAATAAAGGGCAAATAGCTCAAATGGACACCCCTATGGGCATCCTCAAAGGGAGACCTGAAACTCCCCCTTTCCTGACTACCATTAGGGTCTTTGGGAAGAATTTGCACAACTGCCTGCTTGATTCAGGCGTGTCTACCAACGTCATGCTCTTGGCCATATGCAAGGCTCTGGGCATCACCCCCACACCTTCAAAGAGAAAGGTGACCCAGCTGGACAAAACAAAGATCAACATAGTGGGTGAAATAAACCGCATCCCATGCAAATTACTGCGGACCCCCGAATACAGCAGGTTGTTGATATCCAAGTGGCTGACATTCCTGATGCTTACATAATTATTCTGGGGAGGGAGTTCACCAAGGCGCTAAATGGATACACCGCCACAGACCTTTCTCACATGTGGTTGCCATGGAAGGGGCTGCCAAACCAAATCTGCATCGACCATGAACCCCGTATGAAGTATATGATCACGGAATACAATAATCTCAGTGAGGTGTTGTTCGCCGAGACTGATTTAGGGAACTATCGCCCTTTTTCCTACCAAAATGAACCTGAGCTTCAGGAAGAACGTGCAGATGAGGTACTGCTAGTGTTGTGCAGTCCCTCGGTGGATCCCACATAAATGCCCCCAAACACAGAAGAGTTGGTAGAGGTTGATGAGCCGGATAGGGATGACAACTGGGGATTGCTCGATGGCTTCCAAGAATTCATGGAAAAGTGCGCACGAGATCAGCTCAGCCTAGGAGCTAGAATGAATTTCCAGGATCTCTTATTGCCGAACTAGTGTAGGGTCCACAATGCTGCTCACTCTGAATTTGTTTGTTGTCTATGCCAAGCAGTAGTGGAGCATGTTAAGAAAACCGCTGCTCCTCCGACAGGAACACCAAAGGAGACGCCAGCAGAACCACCTGTCGGTCATTGCCTCAAACTGGAAACCCCCCCTAAGATCACAAGGCCTGCCGTCCAGCTGAAAGGGAGCGGAGGTTCAATCAGACCTGAAGACAAGGAATCCTCTGCATGTTGGACGCTCTGATTTGATGGATCGAAGTCGAGGCAAGAGTTGGAGCAGGGATCGAACTCATCAATCCAATGGGTAAGACATTTCTCGCTGCCCATCGACTATAGTTTTATTGCACCAATAATGTAGCAGAATATGAGGCTTTAGTCCTTGGCCTTCTTATGGCCTTGAAGAAAAATGTGAAAGTGCTGCAAGTCTTTAGGGATTCTGCACTTGTAGTTAAGCAGGTTAGGAAATTATACTCCTGTCATGATCAGAGGCTCACAAATTATAGGCACGGGGTTTGGGATCTCTTAGAGGGCCTAGATGCATTCAGCATACAATTGATCCTTTGTGCTCAGAATCACACAGTTGATGCCTTGGCTCAAGCAGCTAGCACCCTACAACCCCTCTCTTTATTTGGGCTCAAGAAATTCACCATTGAGCTAATATCCACTCCGTCGGTCTCAAATAATGTTACTTATCTGTAGGTCTTCAATGATGATAAGCATATCCTCCAGTTTATCACAAGTTTTGATGTTTTCGCTACCCAAATAATTTATGAAGCTGATCCATAGGAGGCTGAATTGGACATAGAGGGGGTTATCAACCTGAAAACCAACATAATCCCCAGGTTTCAGCTAGAGTGCGTATTCGATTTAGACCAGATCAGGGATCAGGATCGTCAAACAAAAAAGGAGGCTATAAGCAACCAGTGTGATGCACACAACCTTGGAACAGCCGAGGAGATCCAAAATATTTTTATTGGCAAAGTGTGCACGTCAAAGGAAAAGAGAGGAATTACAGATGCGTTGCAAAGATATCATGGCGTGGTGGCATGGAGTTATGAAGATTTGAAAATATACGACACCTCTGTCATCACGCACACCATCCCTCTGAAGATAGAAGTGAGGCCATTCCGTTAGCGACAGTGCCCTATCAATGCCTTGCTAGAACCTGTCGTTTACAAGGAGGTGTAGAAATTGCTTTCAACAAGAATCATCTTCCCAGTCTGGCATTCCACGTGGGTGGCTAACTTGGTCTCGGTTAGAAAAAAGAATGGAGAGATCAGATTGTGTGTGGACTTCTGTAATATAAACTGTGCCTCAGAGAAGGACAACTATCCAGTGCCTTCACTGGATGAAGTGCTACAAATCGTCAACGGCTCCCAGATGATGTCATTCCTTGATGGATACTCTGGGTATAATCAAGTAATGGTACAATATGAGGATCGCCACAAGACCGCGTTCACCACTAAGTGGGGGACGTTTGCGTATAGAAGAATGTCGTTCGGGCTCATCAACGCCAGCGCCACTTTCCAACGCGCCATGGATATCGCCTTCAAGGACCTAATTGGAAAATGCATAATCATCTACATGGATGATTTGACCGTATTCTCCAAGAAGCGAGGTGATCACGTCTTTGACTTATGCAAAATATTTCAGAGATGTCGAGAGTTCAGGGTTTCTCTCAATCCTAAGAAGTGCATTTTTGGAGTGACTGAAGGCAGATTACTTGGGCACATCATCTCAGAGCAAGGAATCTCGATTGATCCTAAGTGCATTGAGTTGTTACTCAAGATTTAGCCCCCGGGCAGCAAGAAGGAATTAAAGTCTTTCTTCAGAAAGATCAACTTTGTCTAGAAATTCATCACAGGTTTCGTGAAAATCATCAAACCTCTCAATGCCATGCTCAAACAGGACACCAAAGTCAGATGAACGCCAGATGCCAAACAATCCTTTGAGAAAATCAAACAGGCCATTGCTGAGGCACCTCTGTTAGTCAGTCCAGATTATCTGAAGTCGTTCTATATCTACTCATTTGCTTCAGAGCATTCCTATGCTAGTATGGTTAGCCAAAAGGATGACAGAGGAGATGAGCATCTGATCACCTTCATGAGTGCTCCCCTCAAAGATGTTGAATTGCCTTACCACAACATAGAAAAGTAGGCATATGCCCTCGTCAGGGGAGTAAAGAAATGCAGACACTACATTCTACGCAACAAGGTGTTCGCTATTGTCCCCGACCCAATAGTCAAAATGCTACTTATGCAGAATGAATTGGGTGAACGAAGGGCTAAGTGGGTCACTCTGCTCCAAGAGTATGATATAGAAATCCAACCGATGAAATTGGTGAGAGGACAGGCACTCACCTATACAATTGTTGAAACAGTAGCAGAAGCTGGACCCGAACTCACGGTACAGCAGTATCAACTTGAAGATGTCTCCCCGGGAGAATGGTACCAAGATGTTGTTTATTATCTGCTAAATCATAAGTGTCTGCTGCATCTACAAGGAGTCTAGAAGAGGGCCATGAGATTGAAAAGTAATGGTTATATGTTACAGGGTTCCATTCTCTATAAGAAGAATCATGAGGGCATCTATCTAAGATGCCTTGAAAAGGAGGAAGCAGAACGCATTCTGAGGGAGTTTCATAATAAATTTGGTACAGGCCATGGCTCGGGCTCTTCTACAGCACACCAAATATTAAGGGCAGGGTATTATTGGCCAATCGTCTTCAAGGATGCCCATTGCCATGTTCGTTCCTGTCATACGTGCCAGACTGCTGCCACCAAGGAGAAGAATGTTGTTATCCCACTGTAGCCTGTGCTAGAGGTAAGGCCTTTTGCACAGTGGGGTCTCGACTTCATCGGTCCGGTAAGACCTCCATCATTTGTAGGACACAAGTACATTCTGATCGCTACTGATTATTGTACTAGATGGATAGAAGCAATAGTTTGTAAGCATTGTACAACTGAAGTAGTTACTGATTTCTTAGAAAGTTTTATTTTAAATCACTTTGGTTGTTTGTATGCTTTGGTATGTGATAATGGACCTACCTTTGCTTCATTAAAATTTGCTAGCTGAGCGTTTGACTATGGGATTGCCCTCAAATTCTCATCCAATTACTACCCTCGGGGCAATGGCCTTGCCGAATCCATGAATAAGAATTTGATTACTGTGATCAAGAAGTTGCTAGATAGGAACCCCAAGGACTGGCATACCAAGCTCCATTTTTCCCTTTGGGTTGATTGCACCCGCCACAAGGCTGCCCTTGGTGATTCTCCGTTCCACCTTATTTGTGGCCTTGAGCCTATATTCCCCATCCACCTAAAGATTCCCACTCTTCAATTCATCAATAATTTTTATGAGGGAGGAGATTGTAGGGAAGCTCGGTTAGCTGAGCTCTTACATTTAGAGGAAGTCCAAAATCATGTGATAGAAAATTTCGCTAAGCATCAGGGCGTAGTTAAGAGATGGTTCGACCGCTGAGCCAAAATCAAGGCCTTTAGGATTACAGATTTGGTCCTATATTGGGACAAGGCCCACGAAAAGAAAGGAGGATACAATAAATTCAACAAGCTTTGGCTTGGCCCCTTTCAAATAGCTAAGATTTTGGGAGATAATGCCTTCCACCTAAAGAACTTAACTAGTGAAAATGTCCCATTGCCAGTCAACGGGCAGCACCTGAAGCATTACTTCCAGGCTTGAGCTCTTTCGAGCTCTTCATTGTAAATACCTGTACATAAGTTAGAATAGTTGCTTTCTTCCTTGTTTGTATTTTGTTTGCGTTGACTTTTTGCTTTCTCCCTCCTGACAGTTTTTGTTTTGAAAGATGTTTCCTGCTCCTTTGCGGTGGTCGTGCTTGCCTGACAAGCGGTTCATTTTGCTATCCGTTCTTTGTGTTCTCTGGCTAAACATTCGCTCTAGACTATTGGTCTTTGCAAAGCTGTCCGCGAATGATTTCCTTGTCTAAACTCTGCTCAGAACTTGCCCCTTCACCGAATCTTCTTATCTGCATCTCAGATCTCGCACAAATCACATAATAATAAATTTTGAAGGACCGTACTATGGTTATTATGACACCTTAGTGAGTGAAAAATCTTAAGTCTACTCCAGTGACCACTGCAGTCTCAAACCCATTGTAGGCTTCAATGCTTACTCGGTCAAACTAAATGGCAAAAGAGAAGTGAAATATCAAAAAAGAGAAAAGAAACTCTAAAAAAGAAAATAAATGACTGTATGGGCATTCAGATAACTCTACCGGGGCTATGGACACCCAGTCGGCAGTAGAGCAATATCCATAAGATTGTAGTGATAACTCCGCCAGGGCTATGGACGCCTGACTGGCAACGGGGCAATGTCCAGGTTACTTTTGGTGTTAGACAACTTATGTAGCTCACTCGGTTGAAGTGATAACCCTGGTTACTATACCTAGGAAAGGAATGAACTCACTTCACACACATTTCTGAGATGTCATGTAAGCTAACCCAATTAAGGATCTCGTTCTCCTGGATTCATCCATGGAAGCCGCTCCTGGTCTACGAAACCATAGATTCTAGGTCCTGAATGAATGTTTATCCCTAGAACACTCTGGAGCATTCTCTAGAGGAGTCGCCATTTGTTGTGCCCTCAGCACGCACGCCCCGTTTGGAATAGGGACCCTCTTTTATTTCACCTTGTTAGGTCTTTTAGGGCTGCCTCGTTTTGCATGCCCCTCTTTTTTTGATGTTTCGCATGGTCGATGTTGCTCCAAAGTTTCATTGTAAATCGACCATGCCTCTGTTTGTTGGTTTTGCTGCCCTTCGGGGCCTCCGGGGTTCCCTCTGGCATTTTGGGCTCTGGGGCAGCCCTGGGCCCCTCCAGACCCGGGCCTCTAGGATTCCCCAATCGGGCTTCCCCTTTGCGTTCACCGCCCTTTGCGGCTTTCCCCGGGCGTCTTTCCGCCCCTCGGGGCCCGCCCTTCCGTTTTCCGTTCAAAGTTCATTGGAGATTTCCTGGGTGGTGTCTGCCTCTTCAGGCCCCGGTCCCCGGAAGTCCGTGTCCAGACTTCCGTCCTGGCATCGCCGTCAGTGACGGTGGCTCTCTAGTGGCCGCCCGCCCCTCGGGCCCCAGGATGTTGCTCGCCACCGCCGTCACCCATGCGGTGCGAATCTCTCGGCGGCGAACCCCTCGCGGCTTCCCGACATTCGGGCCCCGGGTCTATATTCACCGTGGCCATTCAAAGTCGTCGCAAAATCAAACAGCGGCCGTCTCTCCGCGTCTTCTGGTCACCGGGTCCTGAGGTCTCCGCCACCGCCGCCAACTCAATTTCAAATTTCACCAACTTTTGGCACGTCCGTACCTGTAATTAATGAGCACATTAATGGCGCCTGGGGTATATAATGCCCGACCCGCCAAAGTCATTATCACAATCTAAGTTGAAGTGAATTGTAGAGCCAAGCATTCAGAGCACATCACGATCGATAATGTCACGACCGTAGCCATCAACCGGACTCCATCAATCCCCAGTGAATTTCGTGCCTCCCTGCTTAGCATTTTTGAGGTAAGTCATCACCGTCTGCCCTCCCGTGAATTTTCATCATTTTGGGGAATTTTAATAAACTAAATAAATGGTCAAAACAAGGCAAATGGAAGAACACCCCGTGGCGCCCCTTACCCATGTTTTAGAAATCTCCTAAACCCATTGGAAAGGCCCTCCCTGCCAATTCGGAGATTGCCTGTTGTGCGGCCGTTCTTCGCGCAGGGTGACCGGCCCCCTTGGGCCTGGTCCCCTCTTTCGCTGTCCCATTTCAGTGTATGGTATCATGCCAGCGGCCGTTCTCCTTGCTGAGCTTGGGTCGTCGGGATTCCATCCCTAGAATGCCTGTTGCGCTTTGCCATGCCAAACTGCCCAAGCCACCCTGCCTCACAATGGTCAGACCTCGATCTCGCCTTGACCGTTGAATTGAAACCAAGTTGTCCTCCATTTGTGTGCTCGGGCCCCGGACATCGAGGTTCCCTGGCCATTTTTCTGCCATTTGGCCAGGTGGGGCCTCTGCGGCGAAGTCGCATCTGCTGCCCACCCTCTGGGTCCCGGGCTTCCATTGGCCGTCTAAATGTAGCCTAAACTTTGCCCTGCCCAGGGACCCTCCGGGCTTGGCTGTTCGAAGTTCCGTCTCTGAAACTCCGTGACGGTTTCGCTGTCGTCCACGGTGGAACCCTGCTAGCTGCCCGACCTTCGGGCCCCAGGGATCCCTTCACCGCCGTCGTCGCCCGATCGATGCTGAAACCTCACGGTGACTGTCATCTCCTATCTTTTTGGCCTCCGGGTCCTGGGGTCCCTACCGCCGTCGCCGTTCGAATCCACGCAGAATTCATAAGGTGGCCGTCACCCTGCGTCGCCCCACCTCCCGGGCCCTGAGAGCCTGATCACCGCCATCGCCCGAACATTGCAAAAATCTTACGATGGCCTCCAGCTCTCGTCCTCCCGCCCTCCAGGTCTCGGGCCGCCCCTCGCCACTGCCGTTCAAACCATTGCCGAAAACATCATGGCAGCCTTCGCGCTGCGTCCTCCCAACCGCCAGGCCCCGGAGGTTCGAATGTCGCTGTGCCTAAATGTCATACCCTCCATGTCGGCCATCTTTTGGCCTCGCGGACCCCGGTCCTCAGACTTCCAGCGCCGGACTTCCGCCTGCTGTTCGCCGTCCCCAACGGCCACCCCTTAATCGCTTTCTAGCTTAAGATCTCTGATGCCCCATAAATCTATCCGAGCAAATTCAATCCATGATCTAGCTTCGACCCACGTCCTAAATCACGCTGTTCTCCATCATGAGCCTTCCGAAACTTTGAAATTTAGGCCAAGGAGGGCCTCCAGGAACTTTCAGTCACATTCTCCCTTCTAGACAGCATTCCCGCCAGGGAAGTCCGGCCCTCCGGGCCCGAATTGCCCAGATGCCCTGAAATGAAATTGATAATATCTAGGAGTAAGATTTATGATGTACTTGATTAATTATTTGGATGATATGCTCAAAATATGGACTAACATTAATGCTTTTGATGTTTTGTTGTGCTGACTTCACCCTTTGCTTGTAGAATATATGGAATCAGCTGCAAGAACTTCAGGGGCCTCCGCTGAAAGGGACAAGGGCAAGAAATCAGGGAGAGCCACTCGGGGAAAAGAAGATAAGGATCAGATGAAGTTTTAGTTCCAGGGTGAGCCGCTTCAGTCAAAGGTCTCAACAGACTAGAGGGAGATCTCAGATACAAACATCGGCCAAGTGGACATAGATGAGTTCACCCAGAGGGTCAAGGTCGACCCTAAAACAAAGAATCCCAGATTAATACGGCAGAGTGGAATTACCAAGGCTGTCGGCTTCCCTCCTTCTCTAGTGGCACCCGAACTCATAATGGCTTGCCGAGAAGCCTACCAAACGGACACCAGGATAATCGTGGACAAGGAGGGGAACATCCTCGTCGACATGTCTCTAGATGGAATCACAAAAACATTCCACATTCCCACATTCCCACACATGGAGGTCCCCACTTTGGAACAGTGTCAGGCGGCATGGGATGCCAATCCGTTGAGCTGCAAGAAATCAATTAACCTTTACTGGCTTAAGGAGAAATGGGGCAGCACTGTGAAGGTTCCCCAAGAGCTGTTCTGCAGCGACTTCCATGAAGATTATCACGACTTGGTGACCATGCTAAGCAGGGTCATGGGTCTCCCGGTAGCCCCCTACTTCCAAGAATGGATGGCATATTACATTGAGCAGATCCTGCGAGGGAATGAGGATGTTAACACCAAAACCTCATTCGACTAGGGAGGCATCATCAGTAACTGCTTCCACGAGCAGTTCGTAAATGTTAAGAAAAGCTACAAGTTTTACATGACCTCTTACCTGGTATACTCCCTGGCAGGTCAGAGACAATACAGTGGACTATTTGTGGCACCAGATCAGGGGCACAGGCAAGGGCTCAAGCCATTCGACAAGAACCCTCAACTCCAGTACCGTAACTTCAAGAAGGAGTACTGGCAGGTTAATGACGCCTTCATTGGCCACATCATCAGATTGATTACCGGGGACTTCGAAAGGAGGGTCTCCCACAGCGCTAGAGCACTCTTGAAGGAATATGCCTTCTTATATATCCAGTTTCCCAAGTTCACCTACATCCATGCCCAGGGCTTCATGGAATGGCCAAACAAGTTGCCAAGATACCCTGATGACATAATCATTCTCCTAGAGCTTTCCCGGCAGCTCCAACACATTCAGATAGTCTTCGGCAACAAGCACATAGTAGGGATCCCTTATCCCATGACCCTCGGCCAGGGCCTGTATCGACTGCAGACATCTCAATGCGCCGGCAACTTTGAGAAAGAGCTTAAGGAATATCATTTTGATTGGTACACGACCCACCCGCGAATGGATCCACACAGCCATGTCAGGAAGGCACTGGGGCCGGCTTATGCTCACAAATACCATGTTGAAGACTTCTGGGCAGATTGCAAAGACGACAAGGAGGTCCACGCAAGACACTATATGTGCATGACCGTACAGTTCCTAAGAAAAGTGCAGCTGTTCCAGGTGCTGGACCAACTCGAGAAAGATGAGTCTACAATAGTGCACCCAAGGTACCCTGCGATTGCTAACCTAGCAATCCCCTCCATTGATTGGGATGAGCAAGAGGTCAATGACCTAGATACCATCACCCAACCAATCATAGCTCGCACTAAGGAGTGGGTCGATAGGCAAGTGGCACAACTGAAACAACAAGGGGTAGTCCTAACATATGAGGCACTCAAGAGCGAGCCGAGCACTACGGAGGATGTCACCGCCACTACATCGGCTGGTGAGACTTCCAAGTCTCCCCCTATCACCAAGTCCCAGAAGAGGAAAGAAATAGAAACTGCACAGTCTGCAGACCCTAAGGAGCAAGCAAAGAAAGACACGGGAGGCTCATCTCCCAAGAGGCTCAAGTAGGCAGTAACTACAACAGAAGTGCAACCCCCTTGCTCCTTCCTCCCCCGACTGGTGCATTGCCTGCCTCTCAGGCCGCAATCACCTCATCTCTGCAGGCGGTGGATATTTCTGTCCATCTTGCAACTTTTCCCCCGACCGGATTAATAATTAACGTTGACTCCTCTTCTGGCATGATCACTTCTCCTTCCTCTACCACCATGTCACCCATCACGTCCCTCCTATTGGCAACAATAGCATCGCCTGTCCCCCTTTCAACCATACCTGAGGCTATCACGCGACATCTACAAAGTCTTCCCCCTGAGCTCTCACAACTCCTAATGGACCCCGCACTCCAAGTGGCCATCGCCCAAGCCCTTGCAACAGCTCAGCCTTCACAATTGCCAACAGGGCCACCGGCGATGGAAGCCACAATGCAAATATCAAAAGAGTTGGAGGAGCAAGAGCAGGAGGCCTTGAAGCCTATTGAGGAGGAGGCTGACGAATATCATGAGCATCCCGAATATGAGCATCAGACCATCGACGAGGTGGCCTATAAGGAAGAAGAGATAGGCTCTTCCGAGAGCAGAGATGAAGAGGATGGCTCGGGGGATAAGGAGATCATCCAAAAATTTGATGAGGACCTTGCGGAGGAGTCGGCTCAGCAGCCAAACGATATTGGGGAAGAGGCAGAACAACCACCACATAATGAAGAGGGACAGCCGCAAGAGGAGCAGCCTGAAAAAGATATCATTGAGGCCGCGACCCATGTCGTGAAGAGCGCCGAGGCCACGGCTGCTGAAGAGAAGAAAGAAGAGGAGGTAGAAAAGGAAGAAGATCCCACCCGAGTATTGTCCACCAAGATGCTCATCAGGCACCTCGTATTCGTTCAAGACTCTGACAAGGAAGAGGACACTGCTAAAGAAAAAGAGGAGCCCCAAAAAGAGAAAGAGATCGAAATATTGTCTCTGACTGAGAAAGGTGAGGGCAGCGATGATGCACCCAAAGACAAATCCGCCATGCCCGACTGGCTGGAGAAACAGCTGGAGAAGGCTACCCCAGTACTGAAGGACCCGAGGGCAAGATTGGAAGCCATCTTGGCTCGATCCTTGACAATGACAAAGAAGGAGAAGAAGCCTAAGGTCCATTCCAAGATAACCATGGATGCTTCTAGTTTTCAAGTAGCACAAATAGCAACACCATCTGTCAGCCAAACTGGGGTGAGCTACAGTGTCTCCACCATTGACCTTGGGACAGTGACTAGAGAGCAGAAGGTTGAACATCTGGAGGAATCAGTGGCCATAGTAGTGCACTTTATCAAACAAGACAATGTCACCAAGGATGAGCTCAAGGCGCAGGTTGCTGCCCTGACTGATTATATTCAGTAGTGGTCCTCAGTGGATGACCTGCCCACCACCTCCACAGCCACACCGCAGTTGCTCTCCAAGGAGCAAATTGACAAGATGGAGAGGAGGAAGAACTTAGAGAAAATAACTAAGGATTGGTTCCAATAGGTCGTAAGCATCAGAAATGTGGGAATCGGCATGGATGTGCAGATAGCCAACAAGTTCCTAGACCTGATCTAGTCCCTGGAAGGCACAAAGAAACTCTGCACCAATTTCCCTGCAATCTATGACTCCACCTTCCTGAGAATTGAAGCCATCCTTTAGATGCCTAAGGACACGTGGGAGGAAAAGCTAGAGCTGAAGAAAGAGGATCATTGGTTGGTGGATGTGTGGCATAGAGACCTCATCAATCGGGAGGAGAGGATGGGGCAAATCCTAAACAAAGTAGATCTGGATATCGAGTGGATCAAGGAAATCCAGGCGGAATGCGCCGAGTACCTCAAGCTGATGATGGGCTATGATATGCCCACGGTGCAAATGGACACCAAAAAGATCAAGACATACTTCGAGAAGAAGATGAAGGATGGGACAGCTGGGGAAATCATCATAGAATTCCTGAGTTTTGCCGCCCATGCCTTCGATCGATCAGAGCTGTTCAGGGACCAGGGATCAAAGTATGACGAGGATTGGAAGTGGCTAGAAGAAAATGCCAAAGAATGGAGCTATCAGGTGTTAAGATGCAAGATCCTTGAGATCGACAAGCTCCAGGCCGTTGTCCTCAAAAATATAGAGCACTCAACTTCCAAGGAGCAAGAGGAGAGCCCAGCCAAGGAAGAAAACCTCCGTGAAGAGTCGCTACAGCCAAGAAGATAGCAATTAGCTACAGGACGAAAGAGCAATAGTGTCATCCACTAGATGACGAAATAGGGAAAAGAAAAAGAATGTTTTTAAATTGTAAATCTATTTGGGGGTAGGTGAAACCCTATTTTGTAATGAATCTTGGCCACACAATGGAAATGAATATTGTCCATTCATTTGGTTATTTGGAAACTATAAATAGAGCACTCCCCTCATTTGCAAAAGTGAGAGTTGAGTTGTTGTAAAGGCATGCTGCTGAAATTTATAAGAAATAACATTGACCTGGTGTATTTCCTTGATTTCTCTCATGTCATTTGATTCATTTCTCTAATTTCACATGTTTAGTTTAGATCTCTATGCTGTTTAGTTAGCTGTTCATGTTATTTGGGTAAATCTTAAGAATGCTGTTGGCTGATTATGAAAATTTCTGCTTTGTTGATGATCCCTTAGTCCATACTTTTTGTTGTTTGTTGAAGGTAGATGGCTGTGCAAAGTTATCCTGGACTTGATTTGAAGCTGCCCCAAACATTTATCTTTAATTTCTGCATGTATGTGGTGAATGAAGGATGAAATATCTGCAGTCCTTAGAAGATAGCACAATTTCCATGATACTGTGAAATCCCTGGTTAAGTGGGATATTGTTTTGAGGAATTGTCCATTGTAGGAACTCTGTAGTCACTATTCGCAGCAAGTTTTAGACTTAGGAACTTTTCCTTCCCTTCGCTCTTTTTCACTTTTTTTAAGAAACTGAACAATACCAAGGTTCATTGCACATCGTAAAGCAAAATCTAACAACCAGATGGAGTTCAAGACTGTTGTTTGAACCTACAGCCAACACATAATTGCTTTCATATTAAGGACTCCTTTTCAAAAATCCAACTTCATGCTTTATGTTCATACTTTGTATTTTCTGTAAGACCGCCTTGTGATTCTAGCAAATCACATCAAACTACTGAGGTATCTAAGCACTGTCATGACCTGACATCCGATAGACCTTGGGATAGTGTTTTGCAATTCGATTGTGGAAGATTGTCTTTCAAGAGAGGTAGCGCACCTACACACTGCCTATGTTGAAAAGTGCATAAAAACACCATCAACAACATTTTCATTTTTCTAAATTCAACTTGTGCTACAACAAAGCTACATTGATTTATGTGATGATGAATATCAAGTAAATGATAAAAAGCAGAAAAATAGATAAAAAAAATATAGAGTCAAAATAATCACCTGATCAAATTCATTCCTATTGTCAATGATAAATTTATTCTAATTTAGGATTCTTATATATATGAAATTAGTGATGAAAAAATAATTTAGATAAATTATATCAACAAAAATGCATCAAATAAAAATGTCATCCATATTATTATTTTTGTTTATATTCTTTATTTTTTCTTACAATAATCCAAGATGTACTTATATAAGGATCAAATGATTCAATAAGTATTTTAACACTTAATATATTATTTAAACATAATAAGTGTAACGCCCATCATGCAAACCCTAGAGAACAAACATTGCAAACATTTTTTTTTTTAATAACATAAAGTAAACATGCATCCAAACATTAATTACATTTACATTGCACATTAACAACTAAGTGTAACATTCTCTGGGGCACGCGAGGTCACATTGCAACACAACTAAAACAAAAGTAAATGATAATTATTAAGCAACTTGACCAATTTATATTACAATAATCATTAATACAAGTACATCCATAAACCAAGAGTGAAAGTATCATTACATAATTATACAAAATCTCTCACAATAATGTTACAAAAGTCCCTAACTATTACATCAATAGTTAAACAATACATTAAATGATTTGATGAATGAATTACAATACAATTCCCGAACATGTGGGATGATACAAAGAATAATAACATCATAAACTATAGAGTGAACACAGGTACAATTCCAACTGTAGAAATGTTGCAAACAAAGGATGCTGATGGGGAACCCAATGGGTGCAGAGCACGTTCCACCCAATGATGTGAATTATGAATAACTCACCCCTCATGCTTAGAGGTGACAAGGAAGTTAACTCAACCATGATTCTCAAACCAAATCCATGAACAACATAGTACAAATACAATTACAACTCGAGGTTATAATGACATAGACCACAACATTCATGAGTCAAGAAATAAGATAAAGATAAGAAACTCACCACAATTAATCAAAGCAATGATAATTAAAAAAGTATAAAAAACATCCATAAATCATTCTCAAAATAATTTGAGACACATTAAGCATACCACTCCCAAAACACATTTCCAGAGGCAATAAGCAACAAAGCAAATGGGTCTCTAGTGGAGAGTGTCATTGCATAGCTCTCATGGGATCTCCTGGCCCTTCCTCCAACTGAGGCACTAGCACCCACAAAGAGCCACTCTCCCTAAGACCCCTAACATAAAACAAATCTAGGCAAGGGTTGAACTCAACATATAAAGCACATAACTCAAAACCAAGCCACGTGAGGCATAACTCATCTCGCGATAATTCATAACAAAATTCAACAACCTGTACAACCCTTCCATCATAAAACCAATAAGTTTCAACTCCAAAAGTGTAATCAAGATGAGGATAACATTCAAGATTTAAACATTCCTCTAGAAAGCAAGGTTTCACAAATTACAACCAGGTACCCACATCCAAGAGTAGAGTTTACAACAATTAAATGGAAAATGATAGCAAGATCATACAATTTCATAGCTGAAGGAAAATGATTTACTCAATTACATAAAACATTTCAATTTGAATTGATATGAGGAAACACAACATGCTCGAAAAAATTTATGTAACTTGTTTTCTATCATTAAACCATAATTCTGCATCTAAATATTTAATTTTTAAAAACAAATAACATCTCATATATATATATACATTAAATTTTATTTTTAAAAAAATCTTTAATATTTCATTTCAAAAAAGAAAATTACATTTCTTTTTTTTTATAAAAAAATAAAATAAAATAATAAATATATATATATATATATATAAATATATATATATATATATATAATGAAAACCAATAAAAAAAATGTCGGGAGGCAAGTGGGGACTGCTGCGCAGTCTGTAAAGACTGCTGTGGCAGTCCATGCCACAGGGGGGCAGGGTGGGTACGGCCTGCCGTGCCCTCCCCAAATTCCAACAAAACCATAATAATGAACAAAATTTGATTGCCCATTTTAAATTTTAAATTTTTATTTTATTTTTAATTTATTTTTATAAAATAAAATTTTGTCCTTTACCGGGTACTGACGATGATGGCATTCAGCCATGAATTCGATTTTGGAATACAATTTTCAAATAACTTTAAATGCCAAGAATATAGTTTAATAAATATATATATATCACTCCACATAATATAATATAATATAATATAACACAGATTCTTGAAATAAACTTTTGATATATTTAAATATATAAGTATATATATCATATGATCCATTTCTCTTTCAAAAGTAAATCCACAACACAATAAAATATATATCTATAAATATATCTTTTATCCATCAATAAAACAATTAGGCTATAATATCCTCTGTAATAAGAAATCAGAAGGTAACTTTCTCTGTACTATATCTGAGTTCAACTTATAATATTTTTATATAAGAATATGTATATATATACTAGAAATGTATATATATATACTCAAATTAATCTATTTATTAAATGAACAATGTCATTTATAAACAATTTATAAAAGAAGCCACAAAATATTTTCAGAGATCATAGAAATTCCTTCATGATAGTTTTCTATTTATCTACTATGAAAATTTCTAACAAAGATCCTCCTTTCAAACATATTTATTCATTTACTAATTTATATCTTTTGAGTCAAAAGACTAAAGGAGAAAACGAGTGGAACCTGGAGTCCTGCTCTCTAAAGAATCTAATGAAGCTTGCTTGATCCCGATGGCATTTATGCAGAGCTTCTCATTCCTAGCTCGAAATCTTCCCTCTAGAATATCGTGCTCCAATTCGAATCTCAACCTTTATTCAGAAGACTCTCTCCAAAATATTTCAAGGAAAAGAATGGAAATACCTTTTTGAAAACTTCAGAAGATTCAAAAATACATAACAATTATCTTGTGCAATCTCCTATCTCAATAATCCTCTCTCCCCAAAATACTCACAAATTTTCAATTAAATAAAAGATATTACCAATTTCTTCCAAAAGCTCTCAAAATTCCACAATAAATGAAATTATATATTTGAAAGCAAGCTTTTCAGTCAAATCTCAATTCTCATTCGTTCACACAACTTTTTCCATTCTTTTATTTATTTATTTTTCTATTCTTTAATATTTTTTGTTTTAAATCAGCTTTTGCAAGCTTTACTTGCTTTGCACATAATTTGATTTATTTAATTTATTTATTTTATAATTATCTTCAACAAGATAGTTTAATTAAATTGAAAAATCACAATTTAATATTTAATTATTGTATAATAAAATACATGACTTTTAAAATAAATAAAAACATTTAAATATTTAAATACAATTTAATCTAACATTATAATAAACAATTATTACCATCATTTAATTGAATCAGTCACAACTTGTAAAATACCAACATGAATAACATATGACAAGACACTCACACAAACACAATAATAATTGCAGAAAGGACAATTACAAGAACACACAATACCATTCAATCGGGACGGTTTGACAACATGGGACGGGATGACTTCCAAGTCATCTCTATTTCCACATTATGCTATTGGGTTATTGGTGCTTGCCCTGTCCTGCTGAAGTAGGTGGAATCGAGACTATGTACCTACAATCCCTACATATAAACAAAGTCGTGTACATGTGCATACGTATATAAATCAAAGCATTGTATTGTGAGAAGGAATCACAGTGTAGCAGGGCACCCGCAAACGAGTGGTGCTACACTATCCTTCATCACATCTATCCAAACAATATAATATAACTAATAAATTAATCAGTGCTAAACTAACAAATCATATCATACATAATTTACTAAATTAATGCATCAGAATGTTACTAAAATTAAACTAATATCACCAACCACAATATCATATCAATAACCATGTCCTCAAATGTATAGGCATAAACAACAAGGTTTACTAACCAAACCAAACAATAATAGTCTCATCACAATATCAAAGTACCAAATAAAAACATAGAAAAACAAATCTAAACAATAATAAGAGGGGTATTACATCCTCCCCCATAAATTCGGCTTCTCCTGGAAGCTAGCAAACAAAAAAAAAGATTCCTTAATATGGGAGGCATCCACACACACCAAATCAGTGAACTAGTTACCATCACAAACTAGTATCACACTAACACATAAGAGTAACAAATAGTAGTAAAGAATATGAGTAACATGGAGGTATTACAAAACATAAGAAGCACTACATCAGTATCCTATATTGTAGAATTCTCATGGGCTCCTATGTCAACTGCATGTCTGCTACCTATAGTCTCCACATCTATGCTCTGATGCCCTACCTGGTAGTCATCAACTACTTTAATTTCTCTATGGATTTGAACCGCATCATCCCCTATTGGCTCTATGACTATCGGTCTCTGACTAAATTCAGGTGCTCCTCTGAGGACATTGCCTAGCTACGTGACCCTGCTGGCCACACAAGAAACATCCTACATTTTTGCCATTTCTTCTACCTCAAGGAGGTGCACCATCCTGTTGAAGTCAGCTCCTACTAGCTATAGTCTAAGAGCTCTGAGTTGACTAGTCAAGCCGATAAAGTTGGGCTCGCAACCAACTCTGGATTCTGCTAGACAAAAGACACCCACCAATTTGAACACCAATCATCCAAGTCTCATCCTCCAAACCACCACTATGACCATGGAAGGTAGGAGAACGTTCCCTTAAGAGATTCATTATCAGTCTTACTACATCTAAAACACCTCTTCTCCTAGGGAACCTTTCTCTTTCCCTTACCATTTGTCAATTTCTCTCCTGTCTTGGGCCAAGCCAGTTAAGAATTTCCTCAAGCAAGGAGCGTAATTGAGGGCTCAGATGTTCCTCATGACCACCCTCATGGACATTAAAAAAAGAGTGCTATGATGACCACCCCTATCAAGATCATGACCTCTAGGCATCGTCCTACAACACCACTGAAGAACAAGTTCCAAATATTAGATGAGAACAATAGAAGGGAAGTAAATAAAATCTCAAGAATCTAAGTACTATATCCATGCATTATTCACATACACATGAATTCACATCACCAGGAATCACATAATGAGGCTACACAAGCATCCATCTGGATGTTGGAAAGCAACATACTAATCCACAATACATAATTCATGAGCCAAGAGCCAAAATCCATCTCACATAATGCATACCTCACACTCAGTGGCTTGATGGTGTTAGGCCACACATACATGGCGAGACCATCCAAACAAGACCACTATGACCCATCTCTTGTTGTACAAGGTGGTTAGCCACCAAGAGATAGTCATCACACATAGGTGGGTAGTGGGTCCTAGCTATAAAATACCCTCACATACCCCCATCCTCAAGGTTCCCTGTGTCTACTTCCTCGTATACACTCACCAAGTCTGTCTCATATGTCCTTGCAGAGGAATCACAATACGACACATGGCCGACCTCAGAAACAACAGGGATAAACTAGTTTAGCCACAAAATAATAAAATAAACATCAAATAAGATTCAATTTCAACAATAAAGCAAGAAATGAGCACAATGTCAACACTAAATCAAATGTAACCACAAGGGCTATGATAGAATAAGTCACAAAGTGTGGCTAAACCATTACAATCAAACATAAAAAGACGTCAGCCTTCAAGGTCAATTGAAAATCATCAACAATCATATAGGAAGTCCTCAATCTTCAAAATTGCACAATACAACACTGTGTGACTAGATAATAGCCACCAAATGAGGAAGGAGGGAACATCATCTAGCTATAACAACAGCCCTCAAGTGGTGCAAAGTGAGCATGCCATCCACATGACCCAGAGTGTGCTCCTCGGCTACACCCTGCCTCACATTATCATGCGACATGGTCATACGCTAGCCAGAGAAGGCACACACTGACGTATGCCACATGGTGGTGTGTCTATGGCTCTGTAGAAGTAGGTATGCGTAGACACACACCGCATAGTGATACCTCATGGAGAAGGCACTCACAGGTACTCACCGTCGCCAGAGGTATACATGGCTAGGACATACCCATATGCTGACTAACCCAAATACTGTCGAAAGAAAACATGAGTATCCCTCTGCAAGTGTGTGAGGCCCCATTACACTCATCACACAAGTAGGATATCATAACACAATCTCATTGTGCACCTTCACATGTCTATGCATGTGGCATCGTGTCCTCGAGCCCAACTCGCTACCATCAGCAACACATCATCATCACCAGCACTATGTCAGAACATCAGTGGGGTGTGGCATCGTATCCATTGCATCATGTCAGAACATGTGCAGATATGGTGTATGCAATACATATATAAGCATATCAATATGGGGCTACTTGAGCTTCACCTCTCATATAGATGAGGTTGACTTGCTAATGCCAAGTCAACGTCCCTATGGATGGCCAGGCATAAACTAACAATCCAATGCTGCTATACTCAAAACTGTGGGGTTTAGGCTAGCACATATGGATCAAGTACCTTGATCCATCATAAGGGGAAGTAGTGAGTATGTTTCCTCAGGATCGGTTGAGCTAAGATTGCTCTGCGTTGCAATACGCGTACGCTACACACTCCGCCCAAGGAACTTTGTGGCTATTACTACCCCTTCACAAATTGAGGGACTAGAGAACCAAAAGAAAAGAATCCATGAAACTAGTTTTTGGCTACTCTTATATGTATAGATTTCAACCACACGTGGGTTGGCCCTCAATCAGGTAAAAAACATACAAACACACATAATGGTATGGTTAATCCCACACCAAATACAACATATTATGAATAGATGGGTACACCGTATCTCCATCCTAAGACCTGTGGGTTATGGGTCCACAAAGCAAGTACGGGGTATTCACAACACTCAACTAATGCACAATTACTAGTTTCTCACATTTACAAGGGAAGTACAATTATATACATAATTCCACAAGTACACTTACTTTCCAACAATTACGTGGTTCAAATCTTTACATCCTTTCCACAATCCAACATGATCATCCTGATCACTTAAGAACTTCACTTAACAAATTCACTAGGACAACATAATGGGCTCATATGAAACTAGAGTGCCCAGTATATGAACCTGGCTCTGATACCAATGTTGTAATGCTCGTCATGCAAACCCCAGAGAACAAACATTCCAATTTTTTTTTTTTTTTAAATAACATAAATTAAACATGCATCCAAACATTAATTACATTTACATTGCACATTAACAACTAAGTGTTACAGTCATATTGCAACATAACTAAAACAAAAGTAAAAGATAATTATTAAGCAACTTGACAAATTTATATTACAATAATCACTAATACAAGTACATCCATAAACCTAGAGTGAAAGTATCATTACATAATTATACAAAATCTCTCACAATAATGTTACAAAAGTCCCTAACTATTACATCAACAGTTAAACAGTACATTACATAATTTGATGAATGAATTACAATACAATTCCCAAACATGTGGGATGATACAATGTACAATAACATTAGAAACTATAGAGTCAACACAGGTACAATTCCAACTATAGAAACGCTGCGAACAAAGGATGCTGATGGGGAACCCAATAGGTGCATAGCATGTTCCACCCAACCATGTGAATAATGAATAACTCACCCCCCGTGCTCAGAGGTGACAAGTTAACTCGACCTTGATTATCAAACCAACTCCATGAACAATATAGTACAAATACAATTACAACTCAAGGTTATAATGACATAGACCACAACATTCACGAGTCAAGAAATAAGATAAAGATAAGAAACTCACCACAATTAATCAAATCAATGACAATTAAACAAGTCCATAGAACATCCATAAATCATTCTCAAAATAATCTGAAACACATTAAGCATACCACTCCCAAAACACATTTCCAAAGGCAATAAGCAACAAAGCAAATGGGTGTCTAGTGGAGAGTATCATCACATAGCTATCATGGGATCTCCTAGCCCCCATGAAGAGCCACTCTCCCTAAGACCCCTAACATAAAACAAATCTAAGCAAGGGTTGAACTCAACAGATAAAGCACATAACTCAAAACCAAGTGACATGAGGCATAACTCATCTCGCAATAATTCATAACAAAATTCAACAACTCGTACAACCTTTCAATGATAAAACTAATAAGTTTCAACTCCAAAAGTGTAATCAAGATGAGGATAACATTCAAGATTTAAACATGCCTCTAGAAAGCAAGGTTTCACAAATTACAACTAGGTTCCCACATCCAAGAGTAGAGTTTACAACAACTAAATGGAAAACGATAGCAAGATCACATGATTTCATAGCTTAAGGAAAACGATTTACTCAATTACATAAAACATTTCAATTTGAATTGATATGAGGAAACACAACATGCTCAAAAAAATTTATGTAACTTGTTTTCCCATAATTAAACCATAATTCTGCATCTAAATATTTAATTCTTAAAAACAAAGAACATCTCATATATATATATATATAGATATAATACATTAAATTTTATTTTAATAAAAATCTTTAATATTTCATTTCAAAAAAGAAAATTACGTTTCTTTTTTTATTAAAAAATAAAATAAAATAATAAATATATATAAATATATATAAATATATATATATATCAATATATATATAAAAAATGAAATCCAATAAAAAAAACACCGGGAGGCAAGTGGGGACTGTTGTGCAGTCCCCACGGGCTGTTGTATGCAGCAGTCATACAAGGACTGCTATGGCAATCTGTGCCACAAGGGGGCGGGGTGGGTATGACCTGCCGTGCCCTCCCCAAACCCCAACAAAACCATAATAATGAACAAAATTCGATTGCCTATTTTAAATTTTAAATTTTTATTTTATTTTTAATTTATTTTTATAAAATAAAATTATGTCCTTTACTCGGTACAAACGCCGATGGCATCCGGCCATGAATTCGATTCTGAAATACAATTTTCAAGTAAATTCAAATGCCAAGAATATAGTTTAATAAATATATGTATATCACTCCACATAATGTAATATGATAAAACACAGATTCTTGAAATAAATATTTGATATATTTACATATATAAGTATATATATCATATAATATCCATTTCTCTTTCAGAAGTAAATCCACAACACAATAAAATGTATATATAAAAATATATCTTTTATCCATCAATAAAACAATTAGACTATAATTTCCTCCGTAATAACAAATTAGAAGGTAACTTTCTTTGTACTATATCTGAGTTCAACTTATAATATTTTTATATAAGAATATGTATATATATATACCAAAAATGTGTATATATATATATACTCAAATTAATCTATTTATTAAAAGAACAATTTCATTTATGAACAATTTATAAAAGGAGCTATAGAATATTTTTAGAGATCATAGAAATTCCTTCATGATAGTTTTCTATTTATCAACTATGAAAATTTCTAACAAAGATCCTCCTTTCAAATGTATTTATTCATTTACTAATTTATATCTTTTGAGACAGAAGACTAAAGGAGAAAATGAGTGGAACCTAGAGTCCTGCGCTCTCGAGAATCTGATGAAGCTTGTTTGATCCTGATGGCCTCTATGCAGAGCTTCTCGTTCCTACCTTGAAATCTCCCCTCCAGAATACTGTGCTCCAATTTGAATCTCAACCTTTATTCAAAAGACTCTCTCCAAAATATTTCAAGCAAAAGAATGGAAATACCATTTTGAAAACTTTAGAAGATTCAAAAATACATAATAATTATCTTGTGCAATCTCTTGTCTCAATAATCCTCTCTCACCAAAATACTCACAAATTTTCAATTAAATAAAAGATATTGCCAATTTCTTCCAAAATCTCTCAAAAATCCACAATAAAAGAAATTATATCTTTGAAAGCAAGCTTTTTAGTCAAATCTCAATTCTCATTCGTTCACACAAATTTTTCCATTCTTTTATTTATTTATTTATTTTTTATTCTTCAATATTTTTTGTTTTAAATTAGCTTTTGCAAGCTTTGCTTGATTTGTACATAATTTGATTTATTTAATTTATTTATTTTATAATTATCTTCAACGAGATAATTTAATTAAATTAATAAAACACAATTTAATATTTAATTAGCATATAATAAAATACATGACTTTAAAAATAAATTAAAAAAATTTAAATATTTAAATACTATTTAATCTAACATTATAATAAACAATTATTACCATCATTTAATTGAATCAGTCACAACTTATAAAATACCAACATGAATAACATACAACAAGACACTCACATGAACACAATAATAATTGTAGAAAGTTCAATTGCAAGAACACACAATACCATTCAATCGGGATGGTTTGACAACATGGGATGGGATGACTTCCAAGTCATCTCTATTTCAACATTATGCCATTGGGTTTTTGGTGCTTGCCCTATCCTGCCGAAGCAGGTGGAATCAAGACTATGTACCAGCAATCCCTGCATACAAACGAAGTCATGTACATGCGCATAGGTATATAAAATCAAAGCATTGTATTGTGAGAAGGAATCGCAGTGTAGCAGGGCACCCATGAACAAGTGGTGCTACATTGTCCTTCATCACATCTATCCAAACAATATAATATAACCGATAAATTAACCATTTCTCAACTAACAAATCATATCATAACATAATTTACTAAATTAATCATTTCTAAACTAACAAATCATATCATAACATAATTTACTAAATTAATGTTACTGAAATCAAACTAATATCACCAACCACAATATCATATCAATAACCATGTCCTCAAATGTATAGGCATAAACAACAAGTTCTACTAACCAAACCAAACAATAACAGTCTCATCACAATATCAAAGTACCAAATCAAAACATAGAAAAACAAATCTAAATAGTAACAGGAGGGGTATTACAATAATTTTTATGATAGTGGTATACAAAGAAAATGTAAGGTTGATCATGCAATGGTGTTTGGAGCTACACAAGAATCAAGGAGAGATAGTAGTGGAGTGATCAAGGGAAAAATAGTTGGGTGGTATTACAAGGGCATACAAAGGGTTAAGAAATTTCAAGTGGTGCAAGAAAAAGTATAATGGATTGTATATGGGTGCACGAGTCAAGAGTCTTGAAAAAGTAAGAAAATTGTAGAGTGGTCAAATAGGAATGGAAGAGATAGGTACAAATAATAATTTGGGAGGTTCAATGGAAAGGTGGGGATAGCATTAAGGTATGTCATAAGGATTCCAATAAGTTTCTCTACTTTAATTATTTTGTCATTTTCAATTTATATTTAGTATTAGAGCTCTTTTTTTAATTTTTTAAGGAGTCAAAGCGTCCTAAACTAGATACAAGATAATATCAAAGAATTAAAACATAAAATTCAATAGAAAAAACAAAGAAGAACATGACTGGCACACAACCCAATGCTAAAATAGCCAACAAAAAATAAAACTACAAAGCTACAAGAAGAAAACCATTTATAAAATATAATTTTAATATTGAGATATAAAGTCCAAATAATCCTCACAAGTAGTGTTATCTTTTGAGGTCTCAAAGTTCTTATCTTTTTTAGAAACATTTAGATCATGTTCTCTTGCATTCTTTCATTTTTTCTTCTTAATCTTCGATAACCTTATAATAGTTCCCATCATAGGTTTCCTCATTATTCAATTAGTAATGTGAACAATTATACAAATGGCAGTTTCAATATTTTTTACTCTATCTTGAAGATTGTTGATGAGAAGTAAGGTATTTTTTCATTTACTTCTACTATTCCTACATATTTTATATCTTACATTTTTTTTAATCAATCCCTTCCATTTACTTTTTAGCAGAGAAAATTCAACACTTAAGGAATCAATTGAGTCATATGCCACTAGGTTTTTTTATCCTTTGATTCTCTCAATCTCTTTTGAACTTTTATTGTCTACAATATATTTCTAAGAATCATTATCATCCATCCTATTATAGGCTGAAAAATAAATATTACCTTCCCCTATATCTATCT
>VDFB02320133.1:0-20885 GCA_007258455.2 Sequoia sempervirens
TAATATAGAAACAAAATAGTTGCAAGAGAATGTGCAATCAACATCATCATTTGTGGTAAACCTGCCCCCTGCATGTACAAAAGTTCCTAACTCTAGCTATTGATTGGCCACTAGTTTCTCTGATGCCCATCAATGAATACACCACTTAAGGATAATTTTTTATGGTATTCCCCACATTATTTCCAAAGGGAACAACTGCATGCAATCAACAAAATATGAAAGAGTTCAAGCAACATGAATATACTCTCCATCTTCTGAGATACCATGATAATAGGTATGACTAACACCCATGGTTTAGATACTTTATACTTAATATTCTTATGTGCCACTGAGCTAGGCCACAACTTTTGTTTTTGTTTAGAAACACTTGTTATGTAGCCTACCAACAATAATACTTGCCCTGTGCCAAAGATTAAAGGACCTTCTTGATGAAAAGCTTGCAGACTAGGTTATGCATTTTGGCTCAACTATACGTGGCACACGTCCCTTATGGAATCACCATAGTGGGGAGCTATCTGACATGGTTATTCAGGTTGGTTGCCCAAATCTATTCTTTACCCTGAGTGCAGTAGATACTAAATAGCCAGACTTACACAATTTCATGCTGTCTACCCCACCAACAAATCTTATGGCTACATCTCAGTGGAGGATCTGAAATATAATGCAAAACCCACACCTCTTTGCACTTTACATGCATCACAGATTTACTACATTTCGTGTAGAGGTTTTGGAAAAGATTTTCTGCACAACTACCTACTAGTACAAGTAAACATATTTCACATCATTTTTTTATTTTTCGTACACCAACTACTTACTAAGAGCTCCACTCTCCAGGAATGAATGGGACCATCAAGTTTCCACACATTTCCATGGCTTCGTTTGGCTCAAAGAAGCACTTGATATTGCCAAACTACAATTGAATAATCTTACTTCAAAACAAAATGCAGCTGACTACATTGACACATATGTCTTTGCATGAAACCCACGCCCCCATCCAATTACACCCTTGCTTAATGGACACAAAAATGATTATGTTGTCCAACCCTTCACATGACTACAATGAACTACTCAACTGCATTTAATGCCATAAACTTTGTACCTTGCACACATGCTTAAAAAAAGGAGCTTACAAAGCCCCTTGGACCATGCAAGACAATTCAAGCATTTCAAATGATAGTGGCCAACTAAAGCATACCATTGCTCGTAATGATGACCATTTGAATCTTCACAAGCCCACTATCCTCTCTATTTGGCGAGCAAATGTAGACTGCTATACCATTCTCTCAATAGATGTAGTGCTCAAATATATAGCAAAATATGCAGCGAAAGAAGAAACCAAATCTGAAATATATCATGCAATGCTTTCTCGTATTTTGACCCGTTTTGATCTTGACAAGCCAACACCAATAGCTTTTAGAAAAATGCTTGTTAACAACCTTGTGGACCATGATATTAGTGCCCAAGAAAGTTTCCACCTTTTATTAAAATTACCACTATGCATGTCTAGTAGGACATTCATTTCTTTAAATGTAAGCCAAAAACCCTATCAACACATTCCACTCTCACCCACATCCACATCAACAAACACAAACTACATTGATGCATGCATGACACATCTTATTTGTTTGGCGACAATGACACTGATTGATGTCACTCAAAAATGGAGCTTCAAAGCATCTCGTAAAGTGAGCCAATGGAAAGTGCATGCCATAAAATAAATTATTCGAGTATCCCCACACTTTACAAGCATTCCTGCAAAGGATGACCCAAGATTTCATGACTTTTGTTGGAGTGAATTGCTTCATTTTAAACCATCTCGTAATATTACATATGACTGTGGATCATCCGCCACTCAAATTGTGGGAAATTAGGAGAGGTTGGCATGCACTTACCATCCATGGCATGTGTGACGCACTGAACCAAAAATGATAGCTGATCCAGACCCCGACACTCCTTTAAACAACTAGGAACAACCACAACAATGCAACCAATTCGAATGGCAAGTGTTACATCAAGTGTACACCCAAGTCATCCACTCCAGCTTGATGGAATTGACATGCTGGGTAACCGTGAAATAGACCTTAACCATGATTAGGAGACTCCTTCCCTAAATCCACTACAACACATTACGACTACCAATTTTGTAGACTCAAACCACACAACATTTCATGTCCCCCTTCTGCCCATTCTAAATACCCTGAATGACCTTTCATTCGAACAAAAAGAATATTTGATTTAGTGTTGTAACACCTATCCTCCAACACTTATCAACCACCACTAAAAATAATTGTTCAAGGAACTGTAGGAATAAAAAAGTCACACCTAATAAAAAATATCAAGTCTACACTCAATGGTTCAACTACAAATGGTCAAACATTTCTACTATTTTTTGCACCTATAGGTGTTGTAACATTCAATATTGGAGTATCAACAATTTATTCTGCCCTTCACATACCCATCAAAGAGATGGATCCCTTGCAAGGACAAACACTAGTAAGTTTCCAAGAGAAAATGTACTTTGTTTGCTACATTCTGATAGACAAAATGAGCTTCATTGATCCAAAGTTTCTAGAATGCATTGACATTCATTTCCGCGAAGCTTTCCTTACACACAACCACTACTTGTTTGGAGGATGCTTAGTCCTACTCTTCGGAGACCTGGGCCAACTATCGCCAGTCAAAGATATTCCTATGTTATCTTCTTCTTCCAATAGTGGGACACTATGGAAGAGCTTCCAAATAGTTATAACACTTAAAACAAAATCTTTCATCAAAGCAGAGAGGATCCCACTCAAATTCTATTTCATGAACTCTTGTGAGATTTATGGAAGGCTAAACCTACAATTGTAGATTGGCAACTACTAATGTCATTGTCAAGTTGAACACTAACATCTACAAAACAAAGTGCTTTCTTATCGTCCATACATCTTTTTGTAACTAATGAAATGGTCTCACTCCATAATAAGTGCATGCTATTTTCTTTAGTGCAACCTATTGCCTTAGCCACTATAGAGCAACTAGGGAGCTCATTACACTTAAATCTAGATAATGAACAACTCCAATCTAAGATCCTACTATGTGTTGAACAAAAGGTTATGCTATGTTGTAATCTTTGGATTGATATAGGCCTTGTCAACGGTGCTCTTGGACAAGTCAAACAAATTGTGTACAAGGAGAGCAAAAAACCACCCCAACTCCCCTTGTTTGTTATTATTTGATTCAAGCATTACATTGGGCTTTCTTAGGATCCAAACAATCCAACATATGTCCCTATTACCCCATTGAGTTGTGGTGGTCAATGCCAATTTCCACTTAAAATGGCATGGGCCTTAACCATCCAAAAATCACAGGGCCTTACACTTGAAAGGCCACCATTGACATCGACAACATTGACCAGCAAGGGTTGACATTTACAACTATTTCAAGAGTCACTCAGCTTGGAGGTCTTCGTATCCACCCTGCACTCACATCCCAAAGATACACACACATGCAACAAATCCCTTATGTTGCACAGTAGGATCAAAGAGGAAGCTCGACTTTCAGCTATTGACTTCCGTCACTTGACATGCTCAAATACTTTTCAATAAAAAAGCACAAGTTTTGTTCAATAATTCCTCAATCCTTTCTCTTGCAATGTCTACATTCTTGATTGCATACACAATTGTTCCTATAATGAGTATCCAATCTCTTCCTCGCTTTCCACATTTACTTTGCAGGCTTGCCTTCTATAATGCATAACTATGCACATCGACTCTTTCAACGATGTCCCCTCTATAATAGTTTTGCTATAGGCTAGCTGCTTTCTTTTCCAAAGTTTCAATTATATGGGTGGAGTTTATTTTGACTTGCATATTTCATCATGACTACCTTGTTCCATATTCCTAGAAAATAGTGGTTTATCCACACAGCTCAAACGAAAGACAAGTGCTCTACCAACATCATATGGCTAGAATCTACAAAATAAGAAAGTTTCAACATCTTTTACTGAAGCTATTGTTTCTACTGGAGTTCTCTATAAATTTGGTTCATAAGGATAAATCCTTTTGCCTTCTCTTCGATTCCTTCTTGCTCTCCATTCCTCTCTAATTTATAGATAATTACATCTTCCTTTCAATTTTACAATACTCTACTATTCAATTAATGATTTTAGTTTCACCAAAACAATATACAACCTAAAAGAAATACAATTTTATTTAACAAAAAAATTCAAGGTAATGTTTTCAGACTCACCAAAAGATATCCTGCGTAAACAGAACTACAATTTAATTTATCATAAACTTCAAGATATTTCTAGCATTCATAGTTATTCAAAACACCATCCTCCCCTTTTGATTTGGCATATCTTTCACAGTTGTAAAATAAAAACAATGGAAGGGGTTATTTCAAGTAGACTTGCATTTTGGAAAATTGGCTTTATGCAACAAAATCTTTATTTTTTAACTTTGTTTTAAAAATTTGCATATCTTTTGGCAACTATATTTTTTGTTCTCTTCAACTGATAAATTAATATTGTATTTGTACCACATTATTAATTTTTCTAGATCAACTTAGCTTTAAATTTCTGTTAAACCTTCCTCATATCTAATTTAATTTTTTCCTTTATATGCAAGTTGCAACATGGATTTATATGAACTATTCCAAGGACTAAGTTGACAATTAACTTGATAGATGATGAAAGCTATCAAAGATTATTTTGAGATTGCTCTTATTGATTTATTCTATTAATGATGCCAACAATGAAAATTACACTCACTGTTTAGTATATCCATAGTCATTCAATGTGTAGTCCTTATTTTGTTATGAAATATGCTCATTATTTGTGTGATGGTTATCAACCATTTGGATGATTTATGTTTATGTGCTCATTGAGATATCTTTTGTTTTTGTTTATTTTTGTTGAAACTTTCAAATACAGTTCATACATTCAGTAATATGCATGTTATTAAAGCATACTTTTAATGTTTGATAAACTTGCTCGGTTATTTCCGGTTCTTGGTTTTCTATCGTTTTTTTGGGTAAGCGGAGTATATTGCTGACTCCAAGTTTTGAAACTATCATGTTTATTTATATATATGAGATAGAGACAGATCTTGTGGGATAATCTAATTGTATTTGTCATAACTTTCAATGTCATGGGTTCATAGGTAGTTGCTTTTTATAACAACTATACATAGATCCATCTGATGGACAACATTTTCTTTTATCAGCTCAATAAACTTGAAGTTTCTGCTGTGTAACATTTTCTATCGTTAATGGTTTCACTGAATAATCACAAATTTTAGCTAAAACCTTCCACATGTCTTTGATGTACCCATTGCACATGAAGGTGCGATTGCTAGTAATAATTTTTCGAGAACTCTGTATAATGAGACAATTGAAATTCATTTCTTATCGGTTCATCAAATCATGTAATCAAATCAAACTGATTATCTAATTAAGAGATGGAGAGAGTATTGGATGCTGTAACATTCTGAACATTTATACTGTTTGAATCAAAGAAGTCAGCGATGGGAATCAACTGAAGCTGAAGGTTTTGTCCATTTGTGTGTTTCTGTGTATGTTCTTTGTTGTGTTTATCTCCATCCACCAATACTCTTCACATTAAATGTTTGTATTGCAAACTCGATCTAAACTCTGTAATCAAAATGGTCACATTTTATACAATTTTCAGCAATAAAATCATTATTTCCCATCACTAAATTCCAATTAAAACTCAATTTCCACGTGAGCTTTGTATTCTAACGAAAAGATTAAATAAAGATTTATTTATTATCAAATATATTGTAGTTTCTGGTCTGCAGTCTGTATAACTTTTCTTCAATCTTCTGAAGTCTGTCAATTCTTTCTTATTTTTCTGAATTGCAGTTGCTTCAAAAGCAATTTGAAGCAGGGTCTGGAAATTTCAATCGTCCTGGTTAAAAGAAAGTTATTAAGTATCTCTCTCTGTATTCAGAATAGAAAATTTGAGTATATAATGGTGGAGAACTTTTACCTTTTAAAAAGAAATCAGAAGTTCAAATATTGCAGTTAATAGAATATGTATATCTCATTTGTAGTATAATTAGATGTCTCATTTGTAATATAATTAGATCTCTCCTATATGAAATACGAGATAGTCCCTTATAGTATAAATCATCTGTAAATATAAAAACAGATGACTCAGTATCATACACTATAAAAAATTCCACTTTCATTCAATTCCATTTCCATAATGCAAAACAGAGACTCAAAATGAAGTGACGAAGAGGAAAACTCTCAAACAATCTTTGTGGCGGACTTTATATAGAAATGGTCACACTTATGAGAGTGGAAGGCATCCGACAGTTTAAATGAACTACAGAAGAAGAATACACACGGAAGAATATAAACACTATATATTTTGAGAAAAAAAATACTATGAACTTGATTTATTTTTGAAGCAATATCAATTTGCTAAAAGTGCCCATAACTCGCGAAAAGCCTGCATGAGTCTCTGCTCTTCTACCATCACAAGCAATCCTTTCTCCACTTCACCTTCGCCTGAATATCTCTGTATCATGTAATTCTCTGCTGCATGATACCTTGAACGTTGTGTGAAGAGACCTATCCAGAATCATCTACCCTCCTCCACTTCCGTTGAATATATTTCCTTATTCATGGAAGATATCCCCAATGTCATACTTGCAGTAATACAATTTATAACAAAACATACAATAACAGCATACTCATCGGGCAGTCGTTCCTGAACCAATTCTGGTTTGGAGGACATATTTTTGTTAGCGAAGGAGTCAAGGGGAGAGAGAGTCGGAAAGGCGAAGGAGTTTACAAGTGAGGCAGCATCACAGACTGCCCGTGTACATACTAATATTTCTCCAGGCCATTTCTGCAAATCCTGTGCACATCAAGATTTACCCACCTCACAATCACATCAACATTTACCCACATCACAATCAGACGAAAAAAAATAGAATTCCAAATTCCTAGCTACCATTATTACCTGCATGCTTTGAATGCAGCCCTCAACACCTGATCTCCTGTTTGCTCGGAGTTCCACACACTTCAATTTTTCCGGGCGCTCTAGACTTTCTATACCCTGTACGTCCCACCTGGTATCTGCTCTCAACTCCTCCAATGCTTTGCAATATTCCAGACCCTGTATTTTCTTCACTCCGTAGCAACCTCGGAGAACAAATTCTTGGAGAGAAGCTGATTGTGCAAGACTGGGTAGCATATCCAACTCAGAGCATCGAACTATTATCAGCTTTTGAATGTTCACCAGACCAACCATACCCCTGATGTTCCTCAAATTTTCACATCCTCTCAAATCTAATTCCTTGAGTGTAGTCGGTAGAACTTCTATCTCCGCGAGATTGTAAATATTTCTAATTTGAAGAATCTCAAGGCCAGGACAACAGTCTTGAGAGATAGAAATCTTGGACACTTTTATTGACGATAGGTACATACACTTAAGTTTGCACAATGTAAGAGTAAGTGACCCTGTCCCAAGATTCAACTCGCTCATTAGGGAGTTGTCTATAGCGAGTGTTTGTAAATTTTTCAGTTGCCTAAATGATATTGGTAAATATTTTACTCCTGAAAAGATTATGTAGACATTCTCTAAGAGATTAAGACAACCCACAGAGTCCGGTAGACACTCCAGCCTGGGACAGTTTTCAATACGAAGATCTGTCAAAGACGACAAATCTCCAAAAGAGTTAGGCAATCTTGTCAACAGCTGACTGCCTATCTCCATCACTTGCAACTTGCTCAGTTGACCAATGTTCATTGGCACCTCCCCTAGGCTGCTACAACCACGTAAGTCAAGATGTCTTAGCGAGTCCTGATTTGTGATGTTAGAGGGCAACACTTCCAATTGCTTGCACCCAGAAAAGTTCACATACTGGAGCCTTGTCATACTTTGCAGATTGTCTGACCGTAAGGTGAGTTTATCACATTCGTTTAGGTCAAGATGTTGCAGGAATATCAGGTCCTTAAAAGAAAGTGGCAATGTACTCAATTCCCGGCATCCCTCCAAACTTAGATGCCGTAGACTCTTTAATTTGCCGAAACTGTCAGGTAGTGATGATAGCTTTACACACCAAATTAATTGCAGGTGCTCCAGCCATCGGAGGAGGCAAAATTCTTTTGGCAGACTCTTCAGGGACCTTGCACTATTAACAACGACTTCTTTCAAATGACTGAGACAACCTATTGAACTTGGAAATCTCTGGAACTTGTAACAACCAGAAATGATCAATCCTCTTAACTGCACAGGAGCCTGCAGAAAATTGTCAATGAGATAGACAGAAACGTACAATTATAAAAATACTGCAATAAAGCTTTAAAACGTCTTAAAAGTAAGATGCTTACATTACTGTCAGTCTCCCACAGCTCTTCTAATTGACTATCACCCGTTTCATGGAGTTCTAATACCCTCAAATTTTCCAATGAACTAAATGCGCGAAGATTTCTCTGCTCAATGTCAAAGCATCGAAGCCACAACAACTCTCTTGATACATCAGCAATTATTTGATTATAATCATTTCCTTTAACCTGGAAAATTTTCAGTCCAAGCGAAGAAGGTGCGAGGCTACAAGGGCCTACGTTTGTGTCAACCATGACCTTCCCACTCGGCGAACATCGAGGAAATTCCTCAAAGCCAAGCGTGGATTTAGCTGTTGTAGAGGCTATTCCCCGAATGCGAATTCTCTTTTCATTTATTATCAATAAAATTATATCAAAATCTTATACAAGAACTTATCATTCCTGGAAATAAGGAAACAAACAAGTACACAAAAAATGCTACATTTGTTAATGAGATAATCAACAAAAATATTGATCTTACCTGTATTTCACTATGAACTTTAATAATCTGATGCGGAAACCAAAGACGGTAAGGTGACTGTTGATTTGCTATTTTTCTCCCCAAATCTCTTAAGTGGTCATGCATTCTTATATGATCACCATCATCGAGTTCAACAAGACACTTATTGGAAAGCCGTTCCCAACTATGTAGACCATTCCATCTTGATCCGTCCCAAACATTAATCATCAAATTTTTATCCTCTCCAATAAAGAAACATGCAATATCTAAAAACATTTCTTTTTCTTCATCATCTAAAGCATCATAACTTACTTTTAACCTTTCTATAATATTTTTAGGTAGTATTCTTGAAATCTTATCTAATTGATGGCCCCAATAATCTTTGCTGGAGTTGCCATATAATTGTCCTCCAAAAACCTTTAGAGACAATGGCAATCCATCACAAACTTTTACAAAGTTTTCAACTAGAGATTCAAATCCTTGAAGTGGTGAGGACTGCAAGAAAGCATGCCAACAAAAAAGTTGTTCAACATGATAGGGATCCAGTGGCTTCATTTTATAAACCGTGGAAATGCCCCAAGATCTGAGCACTTCATGCTCCCTTGTAGTGACAACAACCAAGCTACCCCATCCAAGACTGTCCTTGTTAGGCAATAGTGCATCCAGCTGTTCCACATCGTCCACATCATCCACCACTATCAATGCTCGAACAGCTCTCAATCGGCTAGCAATCATACCTTTCCCCACTTCTATATTGTTAACTCGTACATCTCTCAGACCGAGGTTCTCCAGCAGTTCTTTCTGCTTATTATGCAATTCACTTTTAGCAGCAGCTTCTCTAACATCAAATAGAAAACTATACATTTCCATGGTTTTATATTTGTTGTTATAAAATTCTTTAGCAAGAGTGGTTTTGCCAGAACCACCCATGCCCCATAATCCCACAATTTGCACACGATGATTACGTTCTGCAGATTGAATTGTTGTCATTTCAAAGTCATTCACAGCTTCATCTAAACCGACTGGATGTTTGGCAACCACAAATGGCACATTTTTTACTACTTTCAACACACAATTTACAATTTTCTTGAGCAGCCCCACCTCGTCACTAGATATATAGAACCGCAGCGAAACCAAAAATCAACCAAAAACATGCCTCAGACGCTGACTTCAGTGCATATGAAAAATTCACACATTAAAAATTGAAGAAATTCGCAAGAATACTTATAAGAAAGGCTAAGGATACTTGGACTCACCTCGGTATTAACAATGTAACCGATATTATAGGAAACATTGTAGAGTGCATTCTTCCACTCCTGAAGCTTTTCTGGCGTGTGCCTACGCTTCTCTTCATGCCGTTTAAATGCATCAGCAAAGACTCCTCTGGAATATCGGACATCATCAGGTTGAATATGGTAGAAAATAGGTACAATTTGGGTGCCAGTTTTGAACATAAATGAAAGCTCTGCCAAACACCAAGGATTGGGCATAATTCTTGGAAAAATAGCTAGATGAAGCAAAGCATTGCGCATTGCTTCTTCTAATTCTCTAGGCAAAGAATCCCCCAATTCAAGCTCTTCTGAATCAAGAAAACCCTTAAGCCTATGCCATTTAGGGTATTATAAAGAGTGGTTGCCAGCGTCTTTTCACATCGGGGCCACGATGATTAATGAATATATCGTAGGGCAACTTTTTCATGGCAGAAGTAGATGGGTATGGTGCCATGCCTTGAAAAGCATTTGTAACCTCATTCTGTGATTGGCTAATTGTGGTGGATGCAGATGCCCTGGAATTGGACGGATCTATGGGCGTAGAAAAGAAGCGGGAAACAATTAAAGCAGGATGAAAATAATCTTACCACTGAGTGAGTAGCAGGAGTAGATGGAGCTGCTGGAATTTTCAGAAGCATCCGTATCCTCATTCTCTGGCTGACGCTCACTGTTCAAACCTGAAGTAGATGCCATGGAATTGTTGGATTGAACTTCGACAGAATGAAAGAATAAAAGAAAAATCAAATTCAAGCAGATTTCTTATTGAGGAACTGGATTGCTAAGTATTTGTGGAGGAAGGGAATGAGTAAGAGCTTTCGATATAGGTAGATACTAAATAGCCTGCAGATGAGAAGTCAGGAGTAATAAAGATGACAGTGTGTCCACACTTTCAGTGAGTGCGTCTGAGAGACTGTTTTGCATAAAAAAAGCAGCATTAGCCGAGAGGCGTGTAGAAAAATTCAAAAAGGTGGACCCATCTTGTACAAGAAAGCACGTAGCACGTGGTGTTAGTAAGGAATCCCGTGTAACCATCACGATCATGGTGTACGCCACCGCAGATGTCTTGCTCATTCACAGTAATTATAACGTACACCGCAAGACTCGGTCAATTACGAAAATAAAGATAAAGAGTTTTGGTCAATTACAATAATTTAACGGAGCGCAAAATGTAGGAGAAAGCTAACTCCTAGACAAAAAGCACCTATGTATGTAACCCATGATATCATCCCATCCCCCATGTATAAAACGCACGCGATGATAGAGTAAACGGAATGGACAAAACATACCAACGGCAGAGTTAACGAAAAAATAGACGGACGGAAACATTCAGACGTACAGTTTTAAAAACGAGCGGGATTTTTAAAAATAAGCGGGAGTTTTAACGCGTGGGAGTTTCAAAAGTGATGGACGACAGTTTTGCAGGGAATTCTGGATGTCTCACATTTCAACCGCTTTAAGCACCACCTTCCAGGTCTATTGTTCTGCAGTTTTGCCATCGAAGCAGCTTCTTGGACGGCATATCAGAGGACAAATAATAGGCAAGTGCAGCGAATGAGGGAATTTTTATTGAGTGTAATGTAATTCTTGTTGAGGAACATGTTGGATCTATTAATCATTTTATTTTCTCACTAATTTTTTTTTTTCTGTATATAGTTAGAGCAGAATGTAACCAGCTCGCAGGGGTGTGAGAGGGCGGTTTGTGGGACGACCCACGAGTGGTCACCATAGAAACAGAAATGGGTTGTTCCACTATCGGGTGGTCGCCATAGCAGCCCTGAAGGTGAAGAAATCCTGGATACCCGGCATCAGGGGAGTCAAAAACTTGGTGGATTCAGAATGGCTTGATGGCTTGTGAGTACCCAACGCAGCAAGGAAAGTAACGAGTTTCTATTCCAAACCCGAGTGTTGTGTTATTAATGTTGTTATTGCTTTTGATATTGTAGGCTTCAATGCGATTATGGGTTGTTATTGCTTTTGATGTTGTTATGCCTCAGAGGTTTGCCTTGGGGAGCTCTTTAAAAATTGCACTACAAACTGCCCAGGCTTTGGCGTACCTCCACAGCTTTGATGCGCCCATATTTCACAGAGATGTGAAATCCGGAAACATTCTTCTAGACCAATGTTTATATGCAAAAGTTGCAGACTTTGGGCTTTCCAGACCTTTACCCCTGAATGTCTCCCACGTCACAACTGCTTCACAAGGCACGCTAGGGTATGTTGACTCAGAGTACCATCAATGCTTCCAGATCACTGGAAAGTCTGATTTCTACAGCTTTGGGGTTGTTTTGTTAGAGATCATCTCTGCCGAAGTAGTGGCGGATGTAATATTTTTCACGGATCAAGTGTGGTCTTAATAGAAATAGAGCGTAAGAATCATGAGGGTATCTCGAGTCCTCCTGCAGAGGGCAATACTTCACAGTTCCGTGAGTAGTAGTGAAGCTGAATGCTTAAATATATTGTTTTACTTTAAAAAAATAAAATCTCATTTCTTGTTCTTTTGAATCTGGAAGAATTGCAGGACAGGGAAACGAACGGTAGGCAGGAGGAGGAATTGACGATGTTATTTTGGACACCTGATGAAGATTTGCTTTTGATAAATTATTTACAAGCCCACGGAAAAGAAAATTGCCGCACTCTTCCTATCAAAGAAGGTCTGAGATTTCTTTTTAATTCTTTTTGAATCAGTAGTATTATCCTTGTTCAAAACTCTGATTACTATTTCAACAATCTGTGTATATGAAGGTTTGTTGCGCTCTGGAAAAAGATACAAGTTACGGTAGATGAATTATCTTCATCCTGAGGTGAAACATGTCCATATTTCATCAGACAAAGAGATCATTATACAGCTCGACAAGTTGCTCGACAATAGGTCTAAAAATCTCGTATCCATTATACTAGACGTTTTTGAATTTTAATTAGAGACTACGAATGATAGAAAATTTGTCCCAGCCCATCTCATTTTAACTATTAGGGATCATGTTGATAGGTTCTTAAATGTTTTATGTTGTTCTATGGAGAAAAGTTATTAGTAGCAGGCATGGGTTGGGTTTGAATTAACAAGAAAACAAAATGCTTATACAAGGATCGGGATAAGACCTTATAATTTAAGGTAATGTTTAAGAAATAAAGTTTTGATATTCATTAAAGAAAACTTGGTTCATGATTTGCAGGTGGTCATTTGTAGTGGGACAAATTCCTAGAACTTATAATGAAGTTAAGAATTACTGGAATTCCCATTTGATAAAATCCATCTCATGCTATCAAGGCTTTTTCACAACAATTTCAACAAGTGGGGGATTTGTAAAGGTTGTCTTCACGCTAAGACGTGATTTCTAGATTTGTATTGAACTGAGAGATGGGGATTTGGGATATGGATTGAATCAACCTCCCATTTATTTTTCTTCTTAGCATCCTCAACTTGAAAATACTATCAAGGTTGTTTCACAATAATTTCAACAACTCTCCGACAAAGAATCTTTGAATAATTATGCTCCTTTGGATATTGGTCCATAACACCTTTGGCCTAAATCTTAGTAAGGTTATATTAGTTCACTTAATGCTTTGCTTGGAAGGCTCATTGATTTATGTGTTGCCTAAACTTGTACAGTTGTAGTATTTGAAACTGTCAAATAATAGATTTAATGGAAGTATTCAATCAAATTTGTCAAATTTGACATGTGGGTGACAATCTTTTATCAAAAATTTTATCCCCAAATATTTTTGAGCTTAAGCATACAAAATCTATGCCAATATAGATGGTAGCATGTCTTTAGTTGAGTTGCAATTACATTACTGAATATATTTCTTTGGCTACTAAATCTTATATATTCTTGAAAGTGCTTGTAGACACAATGTTTTCACAAGATTCCTTTTGGATTTATTCAATATAGAACAAAGGTTTCATAAAGTGGTTTGAAATTTTTATTTCTTCCCAAAGACTCTATAGAGTTGAGACTTATTGAAGTTAATAGATAGATAATTGTGTTATGTGGTAATTGTATTGTCAAGTCTTTTAGTGGAAATGAATTCTAAAAATATTTCAACATAATTGTATTTATTTTGGTTCTTTGAATGGTAGAACTACCTAGAATGGTCTTGGTTTCTATTCTCTTGTAATCTATCCCATTCTTATTAAAATTGAAGAAAATTTTATGGCCAAAAGTATCTATCCAATCCTTATATATTATTGAATGGTAATGGGTTTTGGATTGGGCTCTCTATCAACCATCAATCATTATGAATGTCTTCCATAATTATCTTTTAGAACAAGTCATTGATTAAAATTTCTTCAATGCACTATATTAAAAAATTTAGGAGATGAATTAAAAGACATATCAAAGATTTGTATTACAAGGTCAACTCTACTCGGATCTACTTCCCATAGTCTAGATCTATGTTCAACTTGAACCTTTTGGATAACTAAAAATTCTAAGAAAAATTTAAGGTTGTGCTTCCTCAACATTTTCACAAAGCTCAAGTACATCATACAAAGCCTTAGTGGAAGGATTATATTATATATGTTGATACTCTCTTTACAACTATAGCCCAAGAAAAGGATATAGATGATTTCCCACATTTATAGCTCCATCACTTCACTCATTTATGCTGTTCTCTTTACATTTATACCCCCATGAAAAGGACATAGATGAATGTAATAAAATTTGAAATAGATGATGCTATATAAGTGAGAGGGAGAGGGAGAGGGGCTTGTGTGGGAAGGAGGGAGATAGGGAGAGGTGGTAGAGAGAAGGCTAACACAATAGAGAGAGGGCAGGAGAGGATGCTGCACCGAGAGGAGAGAGGGAAGGAGGGAGGAGGAGCGCTATGGTGGCAATGGGAGGTGGGGTGGAGAGGAGGTGGGAGAGAGAGAGAGGGGGGGCTTGAGGTAGGTAGAGAGAGGGAGAAGTAAGGTGGAACATGTAGGTTTAGAGAGAGTGAGAGGGAATTAGGGAGGGGTGGAAAGAGGTTGTGTGGGAAGGAGGGAGAGAGAGAGGGAAGGAGGTAGATAGGGAGAGGTAGTTAGAGAAAGGTAAGGTGAACAAACTAGAGAGAGGTAGGTAGAGAGAGCAATCTAGGTACAATAGGAGAGGTAGAGAGAGGTGGTGTGAGAGAGAGAGAGGAGAGGGAGAGGTAGAGAGAGAGAGAGAGTAGGTAGAGTGAGGGAGATGTGGGGTGGGAGGGAGGGAGAGGGAAGGAAGGAGTGAGTGATAAAGGGAGGGTAGGTGGAAAGAGGGGGAAAAGATGGACAAAGGGAGGGAGAGGAAGGTTAGGAGTGATGATGAGAGATGAGCAATAGAGAGAATTATATAGGAGTGGGGGGAGCGAGAGGTATAGTGAGGTAGCATGGGAGGGATAAAGGGAGAGTGGAAATAAGGGATACATGGAGAGGTAGGTAGAGAGAGGTAAGGTTCTAGTAGGATGAAAGATGCTTAGATTAATAAATTTATATTAGCCTAAAATGAACCTAATGGATTAATGCAATGGTGATGGATGTTAGGTTTAGGGTTTAGGGTTTAAGGTTTAATATAATGGATTAATGCAACAATTATGAAAGATTAATCCAAAGAGAGACATATAGATGGTGTTGAAAGGCCTTATAATGAAGAAATTGAAGGAAGAGGAAGTGGTAGTTCATAATGAAATAAAAGAATAGATGAATATTATATAGATGAAGGATGATATGGTAGCTAAGGGGATGACTTAAGGGGAGTTAAGATAATGACTTTAGGGGATGCAAGAGGATGGATTTAGGGTAGCTAACACAATGACTTAAGGGGTCCTAAGAGGATGGCTTAAGGGGAGTTAAGAGAGTGACTTAAGGGGATGCAAGAGGATGAATTTAGGGTAGCTAAGACAATGAATTAAAGGGTCCTAAAAGGATGGATTAAGGGGAGATACAAGATCCTTGACTCAAATTATGTGTCATGCGAGAAAATTAGTTCTATAAATAAGAGATGGCTTAAAAGGGTACATAATTTCAGATAAAGGGGTATGGAATATTTGGTTTGTAAACTATAAGGGTCTTTTTCTGCATTAAAGTAGTCACCATGTATGTTCTATCAAAAATTTGATCCATATGTATTAGAATTAGGTTTTCCAAGGAATTGAGATGAGTTAATCATAGTTTTTCATATTGATGATATCTTAATCATTAGGAATAATGAAGTGTTCATTAGAGAACTCAAGGTTTAGTTGGATTATTAGTTTGAGATGAAAGATGTAGGTGCTATAAGATTCATCCTTGGTATATAAATACATAGAAATATAAATAATAAGAAGTTATGGTTAAACTAGAGGAAGTATATTGAGACTATGGTTTACCAATTCATTGAATTGAACATGCAAAAATAATATGATACAAATTGATCTATGCCATGGTCTACTAATTCATGCTACTGTCGCCTTGGTTTTGGATTTGTTTAATAGATTGAATTTTTCTTTAGGAGCAATCTTTGTTCTCTGTAGTAATGTTTGTCACAGGTTGATTATCTGCATATGCCATCCCTAGGTCTATTGTAGTGTCCTTGCTCTACAATATTATTAGGGCATGTGTATGCCAAGGTTGGGTATTTAGAAGATATGGGCATGTTATGGGAAGATACTTTTGAAGCACTCCACCCCCAACTTGCTAGGGGAAATTTAGAAAAAATAAGAAGGATCCTTAGATTTCTCTCTATTGTGGAGGGCTTGAATGATTAGATATCCCAGAGAACTAGTTGTGATGTGCAGGGACTTGTGAGGAGTTTGTGTGGAATCAATTATGATTTGATTGGTGATAGTCTATATGGAATCAATCAGGAGTTTTAGACGAATTCTACTCATAGAGAGTGCTTTTAATGAATATATTTTCTCTATTCTAAAAGTCATGTTGATTATCATTCAAATTTTTGAGTGCCTTGAGCTTTGGGCATGGTTAGAAAACATGGCTCTTTTTTTTCATTATGTTCCTAAGATGACTATAGCCATCTTGGTGGAAATCATATTTTTCATTATGATTTGTTGATATACTCTATAGATATTGCAGCTCTTTATGATGATTGGGTCATGAATTCATAGCATTTTATTAATAAAACTATGTATACTGTCCATTAAATTTGGCATTACTGTTTTGAGCTGCTCTTTTGCTTGGAAATATTTACCTTTACCTTTACATTTATCTATTTCTGTGCTTGTGTTTCTATAGGAGTCAACTTGAAGTAAAGCTATAGCTGACATCTAAGTCCTTTAGTTGCATCCTATTTGTGACATGCTCTTAGAAATATGCAGGTATAAACTTCATAGATTCATATGGCTATAACTTAACCATTTTTACACATGCTATCATGTCCAGGTTGCATGTCTAAGTTGATTTAGGGTCCCTTACTAGTCAATTATTTACCTAACCATTGGCATCCATTTCTTATGTTTTTGCATGGATTTTCTTGTCTGTGATGTATATATCTCCTACATAGTTATACCTCCGGCAAATTACTAATTATTGTTTTCTTATGGGTAGTTTTATTCTAGTGGGATTTGTGTTTTGCTACCAAGAGTCCAAAACTTGATGGGTTGCATCGATAACAACAAAATAAAGAAGACTTTGAAGAAGTGGTTTTTCATAGACAAGAGGGTTGGTTGACATATTGGGTGGTGAAAACTTTAGGTGAAGCTCACACGTTTCAGATCATTTTTCGGTATAATGGCATTTGGATCATAGTGCAATCCCATTCTTACTGATCCCCCTTGCACAAAGGGAGTAGACTTCACACTTGAAAGAATTCACAATATAAAAAAGGATTTTCCTAAGATTTGAGAGGAAAATGAGGACTTTAAAAATGTTGAGTGCTTAGGAAGAGTAGTTGCTATTGAAATTGTTGTAAATGCATAAAATATCTCATTGTAGAGAATGGATCACTATCATTTAGGGTTTTTTTCTTCCTATTATAGGACCATCTTCCTCATTTCTATGATCTTGAATTGTATAAAATCTTTGGGGATGACAACCCTTCCATGTAGCATAGATTTTTACATCTAATCTATGTAAAGTTGATGCTATCAATAGATAAACTTTTCCTGTACAAAAAATTATCCTCTTAAAGAATAGATCAAATGTGTTTTGCTCAATCCACTTTATGTTCTATATCAACATCTAAAACAATATGAAACCATGGGTGAAAAAATAGAGATAGTCTCAATGTCATGCACTAGTATCCAAAGTATTACGAAGAAATTGAAATTCTAAAATATTGGATTCACAAGATAGCGGTAATTTTTAATTTTATGCATCATCCTCAAAATATAAAAATATGCACTCAAAACATACCTAGATGGTTATAAATCACCTAAAGTATTAATAAGATGTGTATACTTTAGCACAAAGTCTATGTAATAGGAAGGCAATAACAATTGTATTATTGATGAAAGATATGCCACAATTTTTTTGGGTTCATCTACCAAATTAATGTCATCATCATATGAACAAGGGGTACATAATTAGAATATAGTGATGACAAATTGTCCCCTATTAGTTATTTCTAGACATCTTACATTCTAATGATGTCCCCTATCCAGTTTTCCTACACAGTAGATAGTGTGTTTTCCAACACTGCAAACAATGTGAGCATTTTTTTGTTCCAATCATATCAAGAAAAGTGAAATGTCATTTTCACTATAACCAAAGAGTTGTTCTAAAATTTGAAAGTGGACACAATGTGTTTTTCAATAGTGTGTTTTCCAATAGGGGACACTGTGTTTTCCAACAGGGAACAAAACAATGATAGTGTGTTTTCCAATAGGGAGATAACTAATTGGAAATAACTAACAAGGGACAGTGTGTTTTCCAACATTATTTGTAGTGCTAGAAAATACACTATTCGCTATTAGTTATTTCCCTGTTGGAAAACACACTATCATTTTTTGTTCCTTATTGGAAAACACACTGTCCCCTATTGGAAAACACACTGTCTCATTTTTTTGTTCCCTGTTGGAAAGCACATTTTCCCTTGTTGGAAAACACACCGTCCACTGTTAGTTATTTCTAGACATCTTACATTCTAATGATGTCCCTTGTCCACTTTTCCTACACAGGGGACAGTGTGTTTTCCAACACTGCAAACAATGTGACCATTTTCTTGTTCCAATCATATCAAGAAAGTGAAAAACACACTGTCCCCTGTTAGTTATTTCTAATGTTGGAAAACACACTGTTCCTTGTTAGTTATTTCCAATGTTGGAAAGTAGAAAACACACTGTCCCTTGTTAGTTATTTCTAATGTTGGAAAACACACTGTCCCCTGTTAGTTGTTTCTAGACATCTTACATTGTAATGATGTCCCCTGTCCACTTTTCCTACATAAGGGACAGTGTGTTTTCCAACACTACAAACAATGTGAGCATTTTTTTGTTCCAATCATATTTCCAATGTTGGCAAAACACACTGTCCCTAGTCCACTTTTCCTACACAGGGGATAGTGTGTTTTCCAACACTACAAACAATGTGAGCATTTTTCTTACACAAGAGACAATGTGTTTTCCAACACTGCAAATTCATAAGGAAATAATTGACAAGGGATAGTGTGTTTTGCAACACTGCAAATAATGTGAGCATTTTTTTGTTCCTTGTTGGAAAACACACTGTCCTGTGTTAGTTATTTCCAATGTTCTAAAATTTGAAGGTAGACTTCATTACATAACTGACAAGGGATAGTGTGTTTTCCAACACTGCAAATATTTGTTCCAATCATATCAAGAAAGTGAAAAACACACTGTCCCCTATCAAGGGACAGTTGGAAATGTCATTTTTATTGTAACCAAAGAGTTTTTCTAAAATTTGAAGGTGAACTTCATTACACAACTGACAAGGGATAGTGTTTTTTCCAACACTGCAAATAATATGAGCTTTTTTTGTTCCGACCAAATGAAGAAAGTGAAATTCCATTTTTACTATACCAAATAGTTATAAAATTTTAAGGTGGACTTCATTACATTGTTGGTGTGTACAAAACAAAAAAGTTTCATAAGGAAATATCTGAAAAGGGACAATGTGCTTTCTAACACTCCAATAATGTGAGCATCTTTCTCTATCTCCACTCACCCTCTCTCTCTCCCTCTCTACCTACCTTTCCCTTAATCCATCCCATCCCACCTCTCTTTCTACCTACATCTCCCTCCTTCCCAACTTCCCCCCTCTATCTACTTCTCTCTCCCCTTCCCTCTCTATTTTCCTAATCTTTATCTACTATTTTCTACCATTGTTTGTGATGAATTTATAGCACTTATATTTATTCTTGTATATATTTCAAAAGAGATTTCGCCTTTGTACTAGATCTTTATCAATACGATCATTGTTTTAAAAGACTCTAGTTCCTCTTTCACTTTCTTCTTTAATAATTCATAGCTTCTATAAGGAATTTAAATATTTCAAACTCTCATCCACATGCCTTATAAACACATTTGAGGAAAATTATGAATGATTAATTACGATGATTACATCAATTACATGGTAAAAAAGAGTCTTCTTCAATTGTTTAATTAATCAATTATATTATAAATATGGATAACATTAATCATTTATAGTTGGGTATGTGTAGGGATCATGATGGACCAAAAGTGGCAATATGATGGTTTTTGTAGGGTATGGCTGATGACTTTTTTTTACCCAAAATTGATGAAATGAAAAGGTTTTAAAGGAGATTCTCAAATTTCCAACAATATAAATTATGCCTTTAGTTTGAATCTCTAATAAATAATTATTATTCATTTTCTATTTGAATTATGACAAATGTCCCACTAATAGGTTGATTCAAAATATCTATAGCTTAAATGGTATCACA